>JAMKCH010077393.1:0-22725 GCA_023653785.1 Ophioderma brevispina | reverse complement strand
TTCACACACACCGTTGCGTAATTCTGACATGCAGCACAATATTGAGTTTGAAAAACATCAAACAAATATTTAACGGTAAATTTGCTAAAAAGGTAAAAAATTAAAAAAGTTTAGTGTTTTATTTGTCGATGCTTGCACTGCTTGTCGACATTCGGCAAAGTGCTTTTTTGTCACAATTTTTCGCGACAAAAGCACTGTCGACACAGCCTCTCCTCCCCGCTCACCAACACTTTGTCTTACCAAGGTTTACCTTCAACCCTTACTCTCATTTACGCCTTCTTCCATTTCCGAAACTTCTCACTCAGTCCATTCATTGTCTCGCTCATTAAACCAAGTCATCAGCAATCAACTCTCACTCATCAATCCCTCTTTTGCACTCTCTATAACGACATCAATCACAATCACAGGGTAATTATATTGAGCATCAACCACCTCTTATTTTGTTTTCAAGTTATACAAAAAAATAACAAAATACACTAATGATTAAATTCTAATTGATCTAACAGCCTTTTAATTTTTGATTTATTTCAGCTCTTCATATGCCACTCATAAATTTAATTGTCCAGATCCATATACATACCAAAATAATCACATCCTTGGACTGACCGCTAGTGTCGCCTGCCTACCTTTGACCTGAATATGTGACCTTTGACCTCACAAATGAGGGTTTACCGTGTAATATCCGAAACCAAGTTTGGTTCCAATTGAACTCAACCTTTCAATGCGGTAATTTTACCATTTCAGTGTATCTTACAGCTTGACCTCTCGCATAACCTTGATCTTTAGTCTAGTGGGTAGAAGGGGTTGTTCGTGCACCCCCCCTGAAAAAAACTTCTAATCAATGTCACCTCTCATAAAAAATGGCTAGAAAACGATTAGCTCTATGTTTAAAAAATCAAAGGTGTCCCACGTATCATTTTTATGGCAATTTTAGCAAATTAGTACGCCATTCCAGAAAATACATTTTCGATAATATCCTCAGCCAATACCTGTTAAAATGCACAAATGAGGTGACTGGGCCTATGTTTCGAGGTCAAAGATCAAGATGGAACCATTTGAAAAATTAACCAGATGTCCCCATGATGACTTCATATGCAAATTAGGGTCGCCATTAGCTAAGAATACAATTTTCGCTATATCTCAACCAAAACTGTTGATAAATGAACTCATAAAATGACTGGACCTATGTTTTTGAGGGTCAGAGAATCAAGATGGAACCCCATTGTTGAAAATTACAGATCTTTCCAGATGACATAATATGCACATTAGGGTCGCTATTAGCTAAAATCCATATTTTGGTTATATCGGCCAATATTCCACATACCTGCCCACTAAGATGACGAGACCTATGTTTTTGATTGGTCGAGGATAATGAAAGGTACTCCCTGAGGTACTCATAAATTTATTGTCATGTTTCCACTAACATTTCACCTCAATACTAAGGAATTGCCCCATTAGGGCCTTCAATGTATATAGTCTCGTTATGGGGGTGACTGTAAGAAACTTTGTTTTGGCCAAGTAAATTCAGACTTGCACATCTATACCTAATACTCTAGCTTTATGGGCCCCTTTTTGCTGGAGTTAAAACCAATCCAGAAAGTATTGTAACATTTTTTAAATTCAGGTCATGCAATGAATAAGACTATGCAGACTAAGATACTGTGTTGTTATCATTCGCGAAAAGAAACCGTGAAAGGACATAACTCTACAGTCTCCAATGACTCGCTGCCAACATGCAAGTGTGTGATATCCATAGTGTATCATGGTAGTTTTACCCGCAGTAAATTTAAAAGGAACTGCAGGAAGAAAAACATTATTAACTTGGCCTAAGACTTTCCTAAAATCATCCCAAACCAAGATTATCAACATTTAGACTTTCAAAGCTGCACACTCATTAAATACTTTAAAAGCATTACGCATTTGTTCTCTTTAATTTCAGGTGTGCAATAAAAAAGACTAATGTCACTTAGACAGTGGACATTGTTGTAATCAAGCCAAAGGAAAAACGTCCGAAAACATGAAGAAAAAAGGATTCTTCGGTCTTTGACGCTCCGTACATGTGGCTAATCCATATTGTATCGCAAAAATCAAGGAGGCAAAAAGACCGACATATTTTCGTCATGCCAGCCTGCCAAAAGATGGGAAAAAAAGCAGAACGCATTGTTAAGTCTTGTAGGACATTGGATCTCATCTTCAACAGAGTGGATCTTGCTGTATCTTTGTTACCCTCTTGCTTTGTGTGTGTGTGGTGTTCTAGTGTACGTATTTTTGTGTGTGTGTGGTTTGGTTTGTGTGATATAAAAACGAAAACTATTGCTCTGAGAACCTGCTGAACCGCCTACAGAAGGACCCAATAAAAGACACATTATCTCCTTTAAAAAGGTAGATCACCACAAAAAGTGCATTTTTGGATTAACTGTTTCTGAAGCTATTACAGTACACAAGCTGACACTCCTGGAAACACTACTGACTTATCAGGAGTTGCTCTCCTTTCGTTGCGATATCAGGCTTCAAGAGTTCCATAGACCCTCGATTAGATTTTCTGGGTGGGAGTCCCAGTTGCAGATATGAAGGCTCCTAATCCAGGCACGGGCATCTTGCCTTGCTGGCCAATAAACCTGACTAAACCAACATACAAATATTCTGCATATGGTGTATCTATAATATCGTGTCATCTCAAAAAATGGTGTGAATGCTGAGCCATCTGGTAAACTTTGGTCCAATGCGCGTGGAGTGAATGGTGTGGGGAATTTCTGGTGTGTTGACTTCAAGCTAAGCTTACCCTGCAACTTCTCTACCCCCGGCAGAATTATTGTCTATTGGCTTCGACTCCATTTGGCACTTCCTGAATCGTGATCCCTGCAGCACTTTTGACAAGTTGCTGCCATGGACATTTAGTAGGATTTATTCAAGTTATCCATTTGCCAAGTGGAATATAATGTTGTCTTCTGTCATAATTTGAGGTCATGTTGAGGCCTATGTTGATTGACCAGGGCCTTTGCCAGGGCTGTTTTTAACTCAAACAAAATCCTAAACTGTCAGCAAGTGGCCAACCGGTGTAGACAATCATGGTGAGATGCTTGCTTTTGAACTATATATCTGATACTGATTTCCATTGTCCCTCGGGCACTCGGCCGGTCAGGCTTGGCCCTAATGTTTAAACTTTACGCTATCTCTAAGTCAAGTCTTCTAGCAGCTATTACCATTCAGAGGAACCGGATATGGTCGCAGTTATGTGAATTTCTCACATCAGCTCCATGTCGTCGACTGGGTGTTAGAGGCCAGGAAGGTCCTTGGACCATGAAAGCCGCTAATATTACGAAAAGGAGAGCGACATCTTGACACTAGCTCGATAAAGTTGAACCAGACCCATTTCTGGTCCCGTGACTCCCAATGGCTTTCCAAGAGGAGTAGACTAGAGGGTGCTTTGTGTGTACGCCCTTTAATCTCTACGAAAAAAATTCGGTGGGAAGTATGGGTCCCCCTGAGACAATCTAAGTGTGGCGATCCTCCGTGAAGTCGATACTTGCGGTTGTTGTATCATCTCCCACAGACTATGATATCCAACTTCCTTCAGATCAGAGTTTTTTGCTGGTCACAGTTAGGTGTCTGACCACAGACTGATAGCATGCGATTTTGGGACTTATATGATTGTCGGAGATGTTACTCCATATAAGCTGCTCCAATCCTTTATCTCAGTTCCTTTAAATTTAACTGAGAGTGTAAAACTACTACGATGCTTCATGCTTTTTTAAAAGTATTTAATTAGTACAAGATTTGTAATCTGAATGTTATATCTTGTTTGGAGACTGATTTTAGAAAGGCTTTGCCAGTAAAATTTTCTCCTTTAGTCCTTTACTAATACTTAGTTTTAAAAGCGGTACCATGATACAATAATGGATATCACACTCATGTTGGCGAGAGTCATTGGAGACTGTATAGTTCTGTTCTTCACATTGTGCTGTTCCGGCATAACATTATAACGACACAGTATCTTAGTCTCTCATTAGTCTGTATCATTCCATAACCTTGAATTTAAGAAATTATTATGTATAGAAGTCTAAATTATTGGGGCCAGCACGTTTCTTATAATTACCCCAAAACGCTACTATCGACATTGGAGGTCCTAATTTTGCAGTCGTCTTAGTATTTGCAGGTGAACATGTTAATACAATAAAACATAATTTATTTAGGGCCTTTTGAAATATCCTCGACCCTAAAAACATAGGTTTCGTCATCTTATGTGGGTAGGTATGTGGAATATTGGCCACGATGTGACCAAATATGGATTTTTTGGCTAATGGTGACCTTAATTTCAGAGTATGTATCTTGTGGAATCTTGTATTTTCAAAATGGTTCATTTGATCTTTGACCTCAAAACATAGGTCCAGTCACCTTATTTGTTCATTATCAACCAGTAATGGGTGAGATATTCGAAAAATTGTTTTTTTAGCTAAGGCGACCCTAATTTGAATATTACGTCATCATGGGGGACATCTGGTAATTTCAAAATGGTTCATCTTTCTGATCTTTGACCCTCGAAAAATAGGCCCAGTCACATCATTGTTCATTTATCAACAGTATGGGCTGAGATATATCGAAAATTGTAGTTTTCTCTATGGAGATACTAATTTCCTATATTTGCTAAAAAGATAGGGGGGACACCTTTTTGAATTTTTTAACATAGCATCGTTTTCTACGCATTTTTTCTTGATATAGTGACTTGATTAAGAAGTTTATTTCAGGGGGGTGCACGCACACCCCTTGGACCCACTAACTTCACTTGGTATGCGACCTTTGAACTTGGTATATGACCCTTGACCGTAGATAAAATCTGTGACCTTGGCTATATGTCCTTTGACCTCATCAAGAAATGGGGGAGCCATTTGCACCTACGAATCAAGTTTGGTTGGAAATCCATCAATTGTATGCAATATTACAAGCAAATGTTAATCCTTTTCACAACAGACAACAACAACCTCAACCAGACTACAACATCAACAGACTACAACACTCAACAGACAGCAACAACAGTGGACAAAGTGTTCCCTATGTTCTTGCCTGCTAAGGCAGGAGACACAAACTCCGGTTCTCGTTATGTACATACTGTTATATAGCCTCCCCTATTTTCTGATTAAAATTTTAAAATATTATTTTATCAATTTTATTTGAGAAAAGATTTCTCACGGGAAAAGTATTTTGTTTACTATAAAAGAGAGAAAAGGGATTTCCCCAGAGTTGTTTTGCTAAGTGCATGTTTAGATTGCACAATAAGGGAAGTGGGGAATTCCCCAACGGATTGCTAAACTTAGAAACTTAATCAATTTGTTTATGCTTTTGAGAATCAAACATGTAAGATCAGGACTTCCCCCACCAAGTTATATATATTAAGTGATGTAATTTAGATTTGTGATATCTGATTTGATGGTGCAAGGTCATGTTTATTGATGACGATGATGTAATGATTATGTTAGAAAGGGGGGGGGGGAAATCATTGAGTAGTTAAATACTAATCACTGGAAGGACTCTCTGCCCGCACCACTCAGTAGCTAGGAAGGTAGCTAGTTTCTATCTTACATATAATGGTAATTTAGGCTTTCAACCCACAGAAACATCAATGCCAGGATTTATATAGTTCAATTCCATGTGAGGCAGCGTGCTGTACTTATTCTACTGTCATCTTTTAAGCCATAAGTGTGGGAATAAAAATAGGATCCAAATTGTGGACAGATAAAATCATGGTGATTATTATTGGGACTGAATACTGTGGATTTAAAAATTATCGTCGAGGGACTTAATTTCACCTTGTGTTTGAACTGCTGGACAAGATTACATTCAGGACTGATTGAGAAGATTCCTGGAAATATAATACCTGAGGAATTTTGTATATGTGCGCTGTCATTTGGATAGTCTTCGCTGTGAGGACATTTTGTATCATCGTTGAACTGCAACGCTCTGTGGAGATTAAGGACATTCTTGTTTCCAATTAAGTATACATGTAATCTAAATGATTGAGTGTAATTTTATGTAAAGTGTTTTGGACATACCAAAATTCATGACCCAATACAAATCATTAAAATTGTTATATTATATAACAAATTCAAAAAAAAGATCATCTTGTGCCAAGGCTCATTTATTTGTGTTTGAAAGGATTTCGACCTTAGGCGTACCCTGAGTCGTCATAACAATACAAATATCTGGCTTGGTCAGAAATTGAGGGCACTCTTTCCTAAGAAACTCGAATTGTCCCTGTAAATTAATGTACTTCCTACTCACTTGTGAAACCCAGTTCGTCTCTATAGCACCAGAGCACAGATGGTCTAGCTTTAACTACTGCCTTTGACAGCATATGGTGCAAGATTACTACCTGTGTGATTTAAAGTTGGATGAAATTAAATGTGGTTTCTTTTAAAGTTGCAGTGATGATGCAAGAAAACAACCTCACATGTGCAATGTGGAATATTTAATATATTTTTTACATTGTCAGCAGGTTTGTATTAAAACAGGGCAAACCATTTTATGGCATTTTTAAGACAACTCAAGACAATTTGAAGAATGTTCCATTGCAGGACTTTTGCTAGGGCTAAGTGGTCCCCATACTTGAAAGGTTTCGAGCATTGAGAAAGTAAGTTACTGTTCAGCAAAATATACTCACCAAGGTCGTGAGATTGTTCTATTTTATAAAGTATACTAAGAATTGATCCAACTAGTGCATTTTTTGTGCTCAAAAAAGCCATCAGACACCCCTTATGCCACATAAAAATTTCCGGTGCGCCCATGCTAGTAGCGGTCCCACGTAGCATCGGTACGCCCTCCACTATCGCCCTGGCATCAGATCCTTTGCTCATTTTTGTACCTTCCCAAGGCTCCACTTGCGGGGGAAGGGCCTGGATGATGGTTACTAGTTGGTAATTAGTAGTCTGACATGTATAAATAGACAATCTCACAACTTTGCGTGCGTATATTCTATTTTATCATTTTAATACATACGAAATGATCCAAATCAGTCATGATGCCACACTGGTACCTAGGTGGAGGAAGTGGAGCTGGTAGTCTCGTGCTACGGGTTCACGCCATGTGACTTCTATGGAAGCTGAAATAATTTTGCCCCATGTACATCCATATACTAATCATGAAGCATATAGCACCTCTATTGTCAGAAGCATAACAAGTGTAATTATTATACCGGCATCCTCACCTTATGAGCATAATGGTAAGGATGCTTAGATCCTACCTCTACTCTGGCTGCTTAATTGCTGACAGGATGGTTTTGGTCACAAATTTATACCTGGTAGGGACGTCTTTCATACAAAACATTCCTGTGAGATTGTATGCGTACCTCCATCCTGTGCTTCCATAATGACAGTAATGTTAACTCCTAGTGAAAACCCAAGATGTTGACTAACTTCAAATGTCAGAAGCATTATCGCGGGGTGATGGCGATGTTACTGATTTCACTAAAAGTGTCAGATGATGATAGAGGAAAGGACCAAGCATGATGTTTTGACTTTGATGCAGGTGAAGGTAAGTGATGAAAAAGTTGGTCAGAAATTGAAGAATCCATGATTTACTTAAGAAGGGTAGAGGAGGTAAAAATCTTGAAGTGCTCCGACTGGACATCGACTGTTTATTCAGGATCACCAGTAAGCTAGGTATGGAAGAAACTGTAGGCCAAGGTATAAAATCGAGTGACTGGTTAGGCTAGTATAAATAAGACACAAATAAGATAGCTTATGTGTTCTATGTTGAGAATATCAACAACACCGCCGGACTCCGGCTCTGGATGGTTTTGTCGGCCAGTTTAAAACTTTTAGGGTCGTACAGTTGCCAACTCCAATGCACGCACTCGGACTCGATGCAAACGCTTCACGGGATCGGCTCTTTCTTCGGAAATGGTAAAGTATTTGTTCTCAAACATAAATAGCGCCCTCATTTCATTTAATATTTTTTTGCCAGATGGTGATGTACCATGATGATTCGAGCCAGATGCGAGATATACACGCTAGATCCGAGGTCCGATTTAGTCACGTCGCCAACATTAGTTGTATGTGGATCAACTTAGGAATTTCTTCACCAGACGTACAAGCGTCGAAGTCTGATATAGGAGATAATGGAGGTTGACTTCCTTCTGCCAATCTGCTGCCAAGGAGCAAGTTCTACTGAAAAATACTTGCATTAGAAGGCGAGCTGAGAAAGGCTACACAGTCAAATGGAGATTTTATCTTAGAAGCGTCACTCTATCATTTTCTATTACCAGCAGTTTTGCTTACAGGAATCGTCTCGATGATCCTCCAAATAAACTGACCAGCCTTTAAAAATCCAAACCTTACGTGCCAAAAAGGGGCTAAAAGCAGCATTCTGGCATGACCTGATTGCTAAAACTTGCCAGAAATTTAGCAATCCGATGACCCAAACTATATAAGCCGTCTCTCACCCAAGCTTTCTGTCCGACAGCCACATTTGTCATTACCTTCGTATGTTGGAGTTTGAAATAGTCATCTTGCAAACAGTAGACTATGGCCGTGTAAGTCTAAGAAAATCATCTGGTAAATAGGACTGTTGAAATGCCACTCCACAGATGATTCCGAGTAAGATATCATTTTGGCTGACTGTCCCTGGAAAAAAGTCTACGAAATAGTTGATAACTCCAGGGAGTTGTTCCGCCTTCAGGGTAATAAACTGATACTGGCACCAAGAGAGGTGGCGGAGAATCATAGTACACATGAGGAATACTCTTGTTCCTCCTTGGAGGTTAACGTAGGCAACTACAGTGGAATAATCTGATCTGATTTTAACCGATTTCCAAGATAACGTCTCTTTGAACCGCCTTAAAGTGTAACATCGCGTTAGCAACTCTAGTACATATAATTGGAGCTTTCTTATAATATTCAGACCACACATTCTTTATTGTGGGACATTCATGCCATGGCTTTCTAAAAAAAAAAAAAACCTGTGTCGAAGAATCTGTCGTAAATATGAATTGGTGTGGAAGTTATTGAAATTACCTTCCACCATAAGGACCTTAGAGTTGCTAAACCATCGTAAAAACTTCACAATCTTAGTATTCAAAGAATTGGTGATTATGGTCCTGACAGTATCTAGTAGAAACTCAGAAGGTGTAGCTGCGAAAAGGGTCCGACCCACAATCGGCAGAAGGGAGAAGGTCTACCAAAGCTTGCAATCAATCCGAGCAGAAGAACCATAGATGAGCTGGAGATGAATTCTCTTCATAATGAGCAGGATGCATCTAAAATTCTGCAATTCTCTCTTCAGTTGGAAAAGCTTTGAATTCTCAGATCTAAGAGTGCTCCAAGAAACTCCAGTTTCAGACTCGGGAAGGAGGTTAGAAATCTTTAAGGTAGTCAGGGAATCCAGTCCTCACCTCTTATAAACCAATGTTAAACTAAACTATAATGATTGTTTGGTGCTAAAATCAAGCAGTCGTCGAAATAGACGAATATCTGGATACCCCGCCTTCTCAGAGGTTAGGCCGCTGTTTCTACTAATCTTGTAAAGGTAAGGGGAGCAATAGAAAGATCGAATGCAGAAACTCGAAACTGGTAAGACTGGTTGTCGTAGGAAGCGAGCCATAGTTTATGATGAAAAAACAGGAACAAGGAGGGAAGAATCCTTAAATCTAAAGTTGTGTCCGAACAAGCCCTAATAAAACTCCTAGATAACAGCTGATGGTTTCATTTTGAAAAGTTCGGACGAGAAACATCTGTACAGGGGAGTGTTAAGTGAAGATTGGGTAGAGATATCTGTTTCCTCGGATCTAGGAAGAGTAGAGCCTTCCATATATATTTAAAATTGGAAAAAGATTTTCCTTTTTAAATAACTCTTCACTTCATTCTAGGAACTATAGACATTGCACGCTCTCTTTGGCATAGGAGTAGAAAAAAAATCTGACTTTATCGTCGGACGAAGTGGTAAACTCTGAATGTTAACCTCTGAGAAGTCTGCAGAACACGGATTGAAGATATCGACCGCTACGCCGGGAATAAAGGCTTTAGACGCCCCCACTGGGGGTATAGGTAGGTAGGAATCAGTGAACCTTCCTCACTACTCGCGCCACATCAGAGGCCTCTAAGACTGGAGAGAAAGGAATAAGTCATACTGTCTGGAAACCCTCTATAGTGCAATTAGATGCCTGAATAGTCGTTAAATCGACTTCGAAAAGGAACCTGTTTCTTGGTTGGCAGGAATATAGTATAAGTGGAAGCCCTTCTCTGGTAGCCATAATCAAAAGGTTTAAGTCGGAAGAAACCTTAGACTCCAAGTGGTTAATTTCTGACAGCTTGATCTACAGTTGATCATGATCCTCTTATTGAGAAAGGCTAAGCGAGATCATGAACTCCAAAGAGATCCTTATCTCAGGAGAAGTCAAGAGAACCTCTTTGGCTGTAAGGGTCAAAGCATCAACAGCATTCTGTCTTCCGGAGAGCAAAACTTGAAAAGGACTCTGCCCCCCCCAGGAACTGATGAAGGATCTGTCATAGGAAAATGCAACATCTCTCATAGCTTCTTAAGACGCTCCACAGAGGCTCCAACAAACATGCTCATAAGATGACTTAGGCGTAAAGATACCACTCGAGGACTCAAAACCCTCACGGGCAATCTGTACCAAATGTTGAAGATTACCATCTTCATTCATTTAAATGAATCTACTCCATATTATGCGAAGAAGAAACCATCTTGAAACTCCAGATGATGGGCATGGTCTCTGATTGAATTTACCCATGGGCTATTCCATATGATACTAGAAGACCATCTTCAACCCCAGCTGCTGGGCATGGACTCGGCTAACGTAAAGTCTTATCATCAGACTCATCTAATCCCAGCAAAGACTGGGAACCAAAGGAACTTTGAAGAACTAGAAATCTTCCACCCAACTTATGGAGAATCAGGAATCAAGTCTGGAAGGAGTCTTTTGATAACTTTTACAAATAGCTTCTGACCTCCATCAATAGTCTGACTAATTCAGCACAGGAATAGAGGCTCACCAACTGTTCATGTAATGTTAGCAGCTGAAGCAGAACACTGTAGACTAAGTATCTTGAAGAATGATAGGTAGAATCACATTTCAAAACCTAGATGACCCAAAACAGCCGACGAGCCAGGAACAGAAACATTAGGACAATAGGTACTTTTTCAAGAAGAGCTGACTCGGAATAAGGCGCACCACAAATCTGGGACATCTTTCACAGTTTGGTATCCTATCAAATCAGAATCTTTACCCAAAATTCACCAGTGAGCTATAAAACTGGTAATACTTAGACTAGAAGTTGCAATGAGTGAGTAGCCCATTAGCCATAGTGGTTGAGTAGTCTCAGAAATCTCAGCTAGAACTGCAATAGGAAGAGGAGCTGTCCCTGAGGTAGGCTCATAGTTGTGATGAAGCATAAGAAATGAGTCATGAGAAGAATTAAACCATTCGGAGAGGTCTTCTAAAGGATATCGTCATAATAACACTTTAAGTTCCAGACTCACAATACTGTAGGCAGACATAACTTTACAGCAAGCTATAGATTTCTTAAGACTACATTGAAAGAAATCATCTAATTTACGTATTATTTCGCAAAACAATAGACATCATTCAACTTGAAATATTATAAAAGGAGTCACTTTAAAAGATGCTATGTCATAGTTGCAAGAGGAACGTTCACGGCGGAGTAGAAACTGCCTTCTAATAACTAATCGGATCGGGATCTTTAGTATAAAGATATGAAAAAGTAACACAGTGTCTTGATCCAGAAATATCATAGAACTTGGATCCCCGACGTGAAGAAATATCCGAAGGCGCCTCTAAACTTTCAAAATATGGCTAGAAGAATCTTGATGTCTTTCTTTGTACTCGAATGAAACCCTCTAGGCAGAGTGGAGAAAGAATTATAACGATAGGGCTATCTCTGTACGGAGAAGCCAAATACATCACAGGAATATATCTTCCGAAGACTTGAATACTAAACTACAACCTTCTGGAAGTCGCGCGGCGTCTAGAAGAACAGAACACGGACTCTTCACCTTTCTGGTACGAGATGAGTGAACGGGAGAGGGGAAACATTTCTGAAAGCACGACGACGGCTAGACGCTTGACTAGACTGTAGGAAGACGGAGAATGAACGGTTAAAGATGGTATTTTTTTTTTTTTTTTTTTTTTTTTTTTTTTTTTTTTTTTTTTTTTTTTTTTTTTTTTTTTTTTTTTTTTTTTTTTTTTTTTTTTTTTTTTTTTTTTTTTGCAACGGACGATGGTGATAGATGAAAGAAAATGTTGGTTCTAGGAGGAAAAGTAGAAGCGTTTACATCCGGAGAACAATGGTGACGGCCCGACGGTAAGTTCGACTGAAGAACGGTAGAAGCACTTTAACAGAATAACCACGGTAACAGACCAGCGATCGGTTAGGCAGAAGGACAGGCGCTTTAAACAACTGTACTCCTGAAAAGGAGGCGGAGTAAGATATTTTTCTTGAATAAACACCTCGGCATCGACAACTCTAACTTTCCTCGAGCTGTGGAGGAAAAGCTCTGTCTCGTGTTGAAAGAATATCTAACTCCACTATCGCCGTGAGAAAGACTCATTTAACTTGATAACTAAACTCATGACCCGTCATTAAAATTAAACAAGTAACATCGGCAGGTTCTTGCAGGTAATAGAACCGAGTTAACCACGGGACGTGAAGCCCACGGTCGTCAAGTAAGTGTAGAACAGACTCTAGAATAATCAGAGACAACACTTATTATTATTTCTATAACATCACACACAATGGCATCGAGCCCACCACGAAAAACCCTCCGGTCTTACGGGTACTCACCCGGTACCGTTGTCCAATTCTCATCAACATAAAAGGTCTTAACAATGGACGATGGGCTCTAGTGCTGCTACCACGGTTTGCCGAACTACAGACCTATAATAATATGCATCACCACGGATGGGGCCCCCGTTGATATGCGGCTCTTAACTATAACCTATACGGAGATATGTGACAGTCCGACTGCTCACGTATAGAGAAACATCATAGGACCGAAGCGAAGTATCTCAAAGTTGAATTCATTGATTCGCAGCTGGCTAATCAAGGTGAGGTAGCCTTGAAGCCGTCGGCTGACCTGGTACCCACCGGTACAATAAGCCGTGGTTTGATTACTTTAAAATGTAGAGAGGCGGCATCGTCGGACTATCAACCGTTGAAATCTTCCAATTCACTATGAAGGGAAGGAAGTGGATAGATAGATAGCCAGCGAAAGTATTCACTTCATCCACTCTGATTCACACATCAATCTAAGGCCCTAAATTCTTCATAAGAAGATAGTGTGGATGGGCGAACGTGCCCTATAATAAACTGTTATGTAGCCTCTGCAACAACGGGGTAGTAGTTAGTAGTATCGCCCATGGAGGATATAATCAAAGGTAGATATTGATTGGTCTGGGATTGGTAGAAATATTGGGTTGAGTCATCGTGGTCGCTGACGCGGAGGGAGATGCCCTGACGGAGATGGAAATGTGTCGCCTTGGCCTTAAATCATCTGCTTCTCTCCATATAAACATCTAATTCGTCCAAAAATTCTGGATTCTGGAATTCTGGGACAAATAGGTATATATATCCAGGTCTTCTCTGAACAATAACAGCACTTCACACCCAGTTCATGAGGGTTCTTGTCTTGTCTTCGAAGGAAATCTTACACTCAAACATCGGCGGAGTGGCCCGGTAGGGTTTAGAAGACATCTTTGCAACATCAAAAGTAAGACGAACATGCAGCGGGATGTGTTATATATTAGTAATAAACCCATGGCCGATGAACCTGGATATCCAAAATGTAGAATAGGATAAGGCCAAGGAGACAGGACGAGACAGGAGACGCAGGGCACCCCCCCAAAAATCTTGAGAAGAATTAGAGAGTCATCGGCAAGAGCTGGGAATGACACTGAGAAGAAAAAACAGATGACATGGTTGCACCGCGAGGCTATAACAAGGGCGAAAGAAAAAATATAATAAATGCAAGGGAGCAGACGCGACACAGGGACACACATTTCCCAAACCTGCCATGGCGGTCAAATGTGGACTTACAAAGGGGGGACTAAACTGCAAAGGGATATAAGTCCACTTAATACCCGCAGAACGAGCGATGCGAAAAACGGTCTGAGGCTCGCGGGGCAACCATGTGAAGGGATATAAATAATACTTATATCAACATCTACCGAATTCTGATCTTCCGAATTGAACTTCGAATTCTTGTTCCTCCAAATTCCAATCTTGAAAAATCTTCACAAACAGATCACACGTCATCCACCAAAGCTATGTCCCGAATGAACAGTAGTAGTAGGTGTACAAAACATCCTCCAGATGCGATATATAAATATATGTCTCAAATAAATAGACGCTAATGGGGAAAAAAAATTTTAGGTTTTTTCTTTTTTTAAAAATTCAAAATGGTGCCCCGAACTGAGCACAAAAAGAGCAAAGGATCATGGATTCCAGTGGCGATAGTGATGGGCGTTTACGATGCTTAGCGTGGGAACCGCTAACTAGGCATGGGGCACCGACATTTTTAATGATGGCGTAAGGGGTGTTGATGGCTTGTTTGAGCACAAAAAATGCACTCGTTGGATCATTTCGAATGTATATAATGGATGAAATAGAATTTGAGTGCAACTGGGTCAAAATGTAAAAAATTCAAAATGGTTTTTGTTTGTTTTAGGTTGTTTTTTTGTTTTTGTAATTAATGCATTTCTGCTTTTAAAAGTTAGTCCGACTATACCGTCTATAACCGTCCATTGAAGACTGAGCATATTTTCAATAGCTACCAGCATAAGTAGCTTAAGTTCTTTCCCAACGGCCCAAATTGGAGAAAATTCAAAATGGCCGCCACAAATACTGACGTAATGACAATGACAAAAATATATCCTTCCTCAAATGTGATTTTGCTTTATTCAAAAGTTATTTCATAAGAAAGGACAGGTACAAGGTAGTACTGTATTGTGTGAAAGGAACACTATTGAGGCCGATTTCACATCATAATGCCACATACATTCATATTTCTAGTGTCCGTTGAGAATAAAAAAGAGGCATAGGCCTACTATGATAGCTTTGTTAATTTTTGTCTATAGTCACTTTGTAGGCTCGTATAGGTCATACTTTTATGTATGCAAATATTATAAAATTGTAGACTAGAATGTTTGGACCGTCAAAATGACCGTGCTGACATTTGGAAAGGCCTAACAGCATATATCTTCCAATATATTCCATAGGAAGTGACAGGGAATCGTCAGACGAGTAAATGATACTTATCCTTTCCCATTAATGATTGGTACCGAACAATCCGTGTAGAGTGCAATCCGCTTGTTATTACCTTTCGATTTTAAACGAAATATTTGGGATCTTTAAAATGCTTACACCACCACTTCAAAATTAGTAATAGTTAATACTAGGGCTCGAAGATGACGTAGACCTATAAGACCGCAATTAGAGCAGGAGCAATGACCCAGGTCAAACGTCATTGTTTACCCACCCCCCCACAGGAAAAGGTTTGACACGCTTTGTTAGTGGTATTGACCCTCTATATCAACGCTAGGCAGGAGTGTACTCTCAAATTGTGGGGTCACTTTTTCAATAGGGGCCCAATTAAGGTTACACAGGGTCAAAACTTGTTATTTAACATGCTCCAACATGGTTGAAATGGATGCCATATTGTCCGTCTAGTCCTAATGCACGTTAAAGCACTGTTAACTGTTAAACGTAGCGGGATCTCAATTGGAAACAACAAAAAAAAAATCAGTATTGGAAAACAATTAAATGGTGGAAAGCAAGAAAACTCCTATTTTGGCAAAAAAGCTGGTTTATAAACACTCTTCAAATCTCACACTTTCTATAATGCTGGGAACTCACTATATAGGAAAAGGTCATTGCACAGATAAGTTTCTTCTGGTGAGAAAGTTAAAAGAGAAACCAATATGGGGTTAGGTGGAATATGGTGGTTGGAATATGCCTAATTTGAAATATGAAATGTGTTCTTATATAAAATGGCTATCTGGAATATCAGAAACAATGGTCGTACTATGGAAAAGAATCGTTTTTAGTATAGAGCATTGGTTTGATCCCTTGGGAGAATTGCATTTCTTCTTGAACAAATTGAAATCTGATGTGGTAGGACATTATCAGTGGTTAGAAATACTATTTTTATCAGTGTCGATTAAAATCATGTTATTTTTAATTTTTTATCAGTGTCTAATATCTCCAACAATGCTACTTTATGGGGTAATGATAAATTAAGACGCAAATAGCAGAGTTCTGTTCTTTAGAATGAATACCAGCTGGAATGATTTTATTGTTGAATGACATTCGCATTGGAAACAAGATTCACAATTTAGGCGAATTTGTGAATATTAAAATGTATGCTAATTTTAGTTTAAACAAGTTGATTACCGGGAAGTCATGCAATTGCAATCCGCCGTAAAGAAAGAATAAGGAATCGAGACCTGGAGTTGCTTGACACAAAAATCATTAAATCATAGTTTTATGTTAAGTTTGAGAAAGCTTTGTTTGTTTTTGGTCCAATTCCAAGACATCTATAGATTGTTGAACTAACAAAACAAAAGCCTTCTGCATTAGTTACTGAGAAGGTAAATTATATGGAAATAAATTGTGATAACTTTCTTTAGTTCAAACAGAGAGATATAGTTCAAAACAAGATAGCTTACTTTTATATAATCTCATTACCTGTAAGATTAATCTCTACGAATGAAACAGATATGCATGAATGTAACTGTACTGAAGATTATGACCACATTTTTGTATTGTGTTCCTACTAAAAATATAGTTATATAAAATATTATAATGCATATAAAATATTTAGTTTCTGATATATTCCTTGATGAACTCTTCCTTGGACGTAAGTTTAGAAAAGATGGTGGGAACATAGAAGAAAACGTATGCGATTTAATAAACGTGTAATAATTTTTGACATCATATTCGGTCTATAAATGAAGAAGGATATAAATAAAACAATTTTCTGTGTTTACTTGTTTCATTAGAGATAGAAAAATTAGTCCAACTGGCAGGAAAAACCAAGAAACGTTACTAAAATACATGAGGAATTCTGGAACGTACCAAACTACTTGAACTTGAAGTAATACTAAATATAAGTATATGTATAGTGTTGATATGTAAATTGTAAAGGGGGATGGCCCGATTTAAGGATATGGAAGTTCATTTGGTAGATCGGCCGTCACTCCCAAAACCCAATCTGCAAGGTTTCGGCGCCGATATTTCAAACGTTTTTAGGCGAGAGCTAAAAACGTGAATTTGTAGCCCCATAGAGTCTGTGTAAAATTAATATTGGTCGGACCAATACGGGGCCATTTCGGTCATAAACTTCCAAACCAAACATCTTGGCTCATAAGAGTACAGAGTAATGAGAAAAAATGTAGCTTTCTTTGAACCAAAATTTAGACCACTTCGGTAAAAATTGGGGCTTCTGGGGTGAGGGTATTAACGATCGAGGCATGAACCTTTAAGGAAAATATGAGGGACCATAATAAATGCAGACGTATCTCTTTGAGGGTTAAAGATAAAAAAATACGTTTTTCAGTGATGGTCTGTCAGAACGTAGAAGATCTCGTATTAATTGTACAATAGTCAAAAGGTTAGAATATAATGTATCTGTTAGTCGTAGTTTACTGAAAGTAAGGTATGCGATTCATGTTTTGGAATGTATGTGGCTCAGCTTAGTTCTCAAAAGTAGATTCGAAAGGATAAATAGCTTTTAATGGCCACATATTTGCCTTCATCTTAAATTGGAATAACGGTAATCCTGATATTGGGAGATATGCTACTGGGGCTTTTTTTAAATGCCTTGTTAGCCCTTTGAAAGAAAGACAACCAGATCCAGGCATTAGTCTTCAATTTTACTTTGCAGACATAAAACGTATACTTCTACTGTATCTATCCAAAAAAACCGGAAGGAGAAATGGAAATCATGTAGTAAAGAAATCTTGTCAGTCTTTGGACTTGATCAAAACATAATTTTCTGGGGCAGCGACTAGTTATGAAACTCAATACCTCCCTTTTAACTATCAGTGATAATATGTTGTATTTTGGTAGCCTTTTGTAAATTTTTGATTCCCTTTGCACCAAGCCAGAAAGTAAATGACATACACAAAATATAAGTCTCGAAAGTTGTATCAAAACACCTATACTAAACAGGTAAGTGGAGTGCACTTTTTTACAATCCTGGTTGGACCTATACAATAGGTCTATGGGTTATATTTAGCGGCCCATTTTGAATTAGATCAACATTTACCCCTTGGCTACACTTAAACATAAGAAGTGAGAATAATATACTCACCAATATACTCACCTTCGCGAGACAGTATGTTAATAACACTGAATTATTCTGGGATTGTACGCCTAAAATTAAGTTGTAAAGTTTTGTATGATATTTTGGCGTGGCCATCTTGAATTTGGCCAAATTTTTAAAATAATTAAAAAACTCAAAAAATAATAATAATAATAGTGTTATATACCAGTTGCAAAAGTCTGTGCAGAAGAGTAAGTTTTAATGTCTGCAACTTGGCAAAATTGGAATTATAATTTTGACCATAAATTTAGTTGTTATTTTTGGCGGCAAGTTTGGAATTTCTGAATTTGGACCCATGTGCACTCAAATACAGCAAAAGCAACCGGCATTTTCGTGATCAGCACCAAAAAATCAGTCTAGAAACAATGTTTCACAATGCTTTACTAAACAATTGCCTCATGAAGTTTCTTTTCATGCATTTCGTCGGTCACAATGTGAACTGAGTTGTAATAAAGGAATTACAACTTTAACATCCAAGCCTCACAACAAAAAATGTAAATGGGTGTTTCCCTTTAGTAGCGACTGATCTGTACTCAACAATGGGTACTTGAAGATGCGTTCTGGGTTGCAAACACACAAAATTTTGTCCTACTAAACATCCTCAGTATTTGTAGGGTGACAAACCGTACTTTGGTGTTTTGATTTTTAATTTTTAAAGGCTTCTTATGTTGCACATTTCTCTAATCACATTCATCACTTGAAATTAAAAAAATGCTTTTCTCAAATAAGAACTTAGTTTTCACAGACATCACTTGATGCTGATACCAATGAACAAAGATGACAGGGGAACTATCAACTTGTCATTTGCCCTCCATCTGATCCATGCTCATCTTTTTTAATAATTACAAATTAGCAATACTTGCCTCACTACTGTATAGAACCTATTGCTCCTCCTATAACATCCCAGTAAATAACGCATCACAGACTTCTGTCCATGCCACTGCCTCCTCATTTCGGCCTAACGACGATTTGTTGATTCTAAATGTGATGACATGGAAGGCTGGATCTTCCAGGAGGAGACGTTCAAAGAGTGACTTGAGAAGCGCGTCAGACTCAACTTGAACATGCTAATTTTCAAGTTGCTTCAATTAGATATGAGGCAAAACTTGCAGGAGTATTTTAACGGTGGGACCTGATCCATATGGTCCAATTTTCAGGTTGTTTTCTCCATCATGTGGAAGAATATCGCCAAAAAACATCGGTCCAGCCATTGGATAATAGAAGGAAAACATCATACAATTGTCTCACAGGATAGTGTGTGTTAATTAACACGTCACTGGGGCTTGCCCCTAATACGTCCAAAGAGCCAATGAGAATCAATCATTTGTGTGTTTGACGCTACGAGATCAATGAGAGTCATTTTTGTTCTCATCGCATCTCGGACGTTTTTCCCAGCACAGCGACGAACTTGTGGAAAATTTTGTTGTTCAATGGCCGAAAGTCAATAGACAATCAGTAAGTGTTTTTGCGGCAAAACGACCAAATGGCAACACAGAATCAATGGGTGTTCTGCCGGTAAAGTGGCACGGAAATCAATGAGAATCAATTGATTTGTCAATGTCTTCTGCAGGAAAGAGCCCCGAGGGTCCCCCCCCCCCCCTCAATATGAAAATCAATGACCGAAGAATGTACGCTATACTTCCGGGTGTGCAAATTGGACCTTGACACATCTGCTAAAATTGGAGGGCCCCGACATAACTCCACAGTGGTGGGAAAACCCTGTGGGATGTCGGGTAGGTGGTGCATGGTGGGATTTATACAATATGGCGACGTATATGTTTACGTGAGTGTACGTTCTCAAAGCAATCAGAATCAATTTTCTCAACTTCTCCTGTGGGGAAGACGGCCGAAAGTAAATGAGAATCAATTAAGGTCTCCACACTTATCCGTGCGGGGAGGAAGGGCGAGGGGCAACCAGAATAATGAGGTGTTTTACGGGAGGATGCCTGAAAGTCAATGAGGATCGTTTCAGGTAAAATAAATAGTTGTTAAAGTCCAAGAGTCATTGGGAATCAATTGGCACCCCTTGATTCTCATTGACTCTCGGATGGGTTAGGGTTCATGTGGAGACGTTTTTGTTCATAACATGAAAAGAAAACATTTCTTGGGCCTTAAAATTTCACTGGAGTAAAAAGAAAAACATGAACTTTCTTCTGATACCAAACTCTCAATTTTGATGGAGTAAAGTGGGGGAGAAGAGGTTGTTCATTGGGTCACCCACCTTTGAATTCATAGTGTGGCCAACATATGCATCATGAGGGCACTTCAGAGGGCGTTTTGAACCAATCCCATAATGCATTGCAATGTGCCTATATTGTACTGTACAAAACACACGTCAGTACTTAGGAATAAAAAGTGAGCAAAAAGTTTGAGAACCATAAACCATGATCATGCTAAAATTACCTATTTACTAATGCTTTGTGTGGTAAAATGAGTGTACAATTCAGGGTTTTTATGTGTTAAGGATTTTTGTGGGATCACATGACCATATTAGGGTGAAATTTCACAAAACTAATGCATTGTGTGCAGAAAATGTACCCAATTCCCTACATTTGGGTGTTTTACTTGTAATTATGTATTTTGCCTACAGCTGTTTGTCCATATTTAAATGCTCTTACTATTTTAGCATATAAGCAGCAGGGGCAGCCAAGTTTGATAACAGTTCCATTTTTTCACAACTTGATTCTGTACATAAAAACACAACATGTTGTGGAATTCGATGCGAACTCCTTTAATCAAGCACCTTTGTCTCAGATTTCATTAGCCTAAATATCAATCACCTGATCAATATCAATCAATACATCCAATTACTATGAATCTACTGTTTCTTACCTGGTCAATATCATTCCATCCTAACCAGCACCAGTCGGAACATTTTCTTCCTTCAATTCTCTGCCACATCCACAAGATACACGCATCTTGGAGGCATGCCTTGCTTCTCGTTCCTCTTCTACAATAGCCAAATGTGACAAACATAGTCTGGGTTACAATTGCTAATCCCATCTGTTCAAACCAAAGTCTGAAAATTCTCATTTTGAGATGGATTCAATTTGTTTTTGGAAATGTGATTAGAAGAATTCATAAATGGTATTGTACCATGAGCCCCTCTCTTATTTTTCCCTCTTGAAATAAAAAATTGTTCTTTTATTTAGTGCTGGGACGTTAAACGTTTAACGTTTACACGAACGGATGGTCATAAACGTTTAGAAAATGTCACTACACGTTTACACGTAAGCAAACCCTACTAAATTTTTTTTCAGTCTTATTTTAATTGCTGAAGTTTCAACTTTTCAGCAAAATTACCCCGCCGTCAGTGAAAAGTAAAGGTAACAGTTCCAATGCTTCTTCTAGCAATGGTTTCCGACTTTTAAGGAAACAAAAAATCCCACGTTCCAATAGTTCTGTGCGTTGAGTGGGTTGACTTCGGCCTATTCACCGCATAACACGGCCCCAATTATGCGGTGCTTCAATTACAGAGGGATCTACAAAAAAGGTTAAAATGGCGCGGTTAATGGAGCTTCCGCAGTGATCGTTCGTTTGGGGAGCTTGGGATATTAAACTATGCTTATTTGGATTTTAAAAAATACATAGGTAAGTACAAACAACATTGTATGGTTCAAGGATGATACTTAAGATTGGATGCAAAGCCGGGTAACCGATTACGAACGATTTATGGCGCAAGAATGCACTTGCGTGGACGCGCCAAATTCGGCAGTCGTTCATTGGTATGATCGTTTAAACGTTTAAACGAATGGAAGTACAGACCGTGTAAACGGATATAGGAAAATTAAACGGTAACTCCCAGCTATTCTTTTATAACCCCTGAGATAATCACCACTTTCTTAAAGTATCTCAGACTGGATCTTCATAACCAGGATACTAAATGATTAGCCCACATGGTCCCAAAGCCGGTTGGTCCCGGCAATTAACACCGCTGTTGTTCCTATTGTTCCCATGGTTATCAAAAGGTCCACGGACGGTTGGTCCAGGCAATTAACACGATCCCGCCCCACCGATTGGGATCCCGTTTGGAAAACTAAGTGGAAAACGAAAAGTGAAGTGAATTTTAAAAATACCGATTGCAGGCCAATGTTTTGTTAATATTTCATAGTTAAAAAGTAAGTATTTCCTTATTCTCCTTTTCCTCACTGCAAAAAGCGTCTGAAGTTAAACATTCCACAAATGATAAAAACCATTTTTTTCGAATAGAACATCTTGTTAAAGAAAAAACCCCAGGGGGATCAGTCTTCATAGACAAGGGCGGATCATCCGTGTCAAGATCCACGTTAAAAAGGGTGAGTTTTTTAAGGTCGGGGGGGCACGTTACGTCCGTAACGTGAAAAGGGTCTAAAAATCACCCAAATATCAAGAAAA
>JAMKCH010077392.1:0-10126 GCA_023653785.1 Ophioderma brevispina | reverse complement strand
TATTAATGAAGTGCGCCACTAATTAATGACGTCAATGACCGCCGGTGACCGTTCGGGGAACCAAAGTTTGCCTGATGACTCACATGCTCAGAGAAGTTTTTTATGAATGAATCCACAAGGTCAATGTCTGTTGCCCAGGCGTAGTTCGATGAATAAAATTTTCATTCATGATACCTTACTGATACTCGCAAAATCAAACGAAAACGGGCACTCCGTTGACATTTTTTGGTGAAAATCTATGCTTACCAATAGAATTTATGAATTTGACATCTTAAAAACGGTGATACGGGGATCTCTTGTAATTAAATTTTCGAATTAGGTATGAAATGACACTAATTAGATCGGTAAACTACAGCGACATATACGACGTGATACGCCGTCATTGCATTTTAGGTCGGGTTTTTGTTAGAGGTCGGATGCAATATTCATCTGGGTGTTCCGAGGAAAATTTCAGAATTGTATTTTCCCTGTCGTAACCGCTCACGTGACCATCGTTGCGCAGTAGCAAGTTTGAATGATGTATAAATACTGTTTGAATCATTATAATATTTTCAATATTGGTTTACAAGAAATAAAAATGACTCATGTTTCCCTTAATTATTATTATGAGTGTTTCATGGTAGACCTTGTATGGAATTACCTTGAAATGCGTAATATATTTGGCATGTGACATGCACTAAATAATCCCCATCTCGAGTCCTGATAACCTACATTCGGAATCATGACCGCAAACCATGGGTGGCCCCTGGGAGTGTTGCCAGCTTGCGGCCCCGTCGTCACCACTGAAAAAACATTTGGAACAAGGCCAAGTGGCTGAAGTGACTTGGGGACAACACGATACAATACGAATATTATCCTAACTTACTCATCGGAGGTTGATTACAGCTCCATACCGCATGCCACCCCCTTTATGAATGCATCCCTTACTGTCCAACGAAGAAGAAAGAACGGCGAATTTTTTAATTCGACCTTGTCATTTTCTCCGATGCGTTAAAAAGAGCAAAAAATGGCGGCCAAACAGGTTGTCTTTCTACGTCACGTGTTCATACATTGCGTTCAGTACTTGTTTGTATTCGCATTTCAAAACCGGCAATAGACCGTGATTATGTTAAATAATGAACTTCGCCTTCTGGCAGAGGGTTTCGTTTCTGATCCGTGACCTCCATCGCCAGCCCAAAATACAGCGCGCCCTAGATCAACTAACTCTGAAGGACATATGGTTTCAGAAGTTTAAAGCCATTTTTCAACATGAACTAATTTTTAAAACGAAAGATAATGGGACAAAATGAATAGTTAGAAGGCTACTCTCACCCTTGCATGCAGTTTGAAATTGAGTGTCTTTTATATAGAATTTTCAGTAGACATAATTTGACCCATTGTTACAATATGCTTTATCGCGTCTTCACACATGGGTGTGCGTATTCGGATGCAACTCAAGCTAATTACGATAACAAACTTTCAATCACTTTTCTCTGTCTAATGTTCGTAAGCCATGTACGTCTGTTGGAAAAACCAGCTAGCTTGGCCAGCTGGGGTTGACGAAATAGGATAGGTTTTGCATATTATTATTACTGTAAGCATTACTACCAAAATAAGTAGGCAGTGGATTTCTATTTGAGGGTAATAACTTAGGCAACGTGAATTTTTTATTAAGTATTTATTGGCCTGCACCCCCTGCATTGTATTTATTTTTTCAAAAGCTGTCTATTTTAAGATGGCGGTGAATCGCCTGGGCCAGCGGCAAATAGTTGTAGTGGCAAGTTAAGATCAAAAATTCCACCCTTTACCGTTAATTTGTCATGCAGCCCGCAATGGTATTTGTTCCTTTGACATTCGTACATTTGAAGATATATTTCACGTGAAAAAGGTTATTTTGTACTTCAGATGTCGGCGCTGTTTGCCGGTGAATCGCCCGACGCTACCGCGGCACTAAAAATAGAAGTCACTCAAGCATCAGTACGCATGCGTCATTTAAATTAACCGGGAAAACAATCGGAAGGAGCGGCTTTTGTTTGGGCTATGACATCACCAGCTTGCGTGACAGTCCGTTGTCTGTCCGTCATATCTACGCCGTGGTGTTATTGTCCATGTTGGTTTCCTGTATGGCTGCCACATTATCATTCGATTGTGTAGCCCCTTCGTTCACCTGTACCTGTCGGTCTAATCCTTGTTATTGGCAATTAGTGATTTATTATATGGCTTCAAAATCAATGTATATAGGAGTAATAAAAATCATCAAAGAAGATACATGAGACCAAAGAATCTGATGCATACATCTGTCAAAACATTGGATTTTGTCTTATATCGTATACAGTGTCTATACCATGTATGATGTAGGATTCCGTGTCAGTAAGATTCTCTTTGTGTAGCCACTTCGCCGCCCTCTCATAACCTATTAGTCCGGTCTCACTCCTTATTTATGGTATTAATGTCGTTGTTATGACTCAAATAATGTAATATTAAAGATAATAATAACGGTTCATTAATAGGTTATAATGAGTCCTTTTCATAAATTTTCACAGATATACAAATCTTCTTCATATATTGTCAAAATTTTCCGGAGCCCCGAAGCATACGTGTTACCAATCTAGAGCGCCATCCTCCAAGTTTTTAAAATTTGATGGAGAACTATTAAATGAGGTATTGATCTTTAAATTTGGGCACGATTGCGGTGCTACTAAACTCAGAAACCTATGGTTGATAAAAATATTCTTGATAATTTTATTGAAACATATCAATTTAGGGTTTTTGGACTTAAAGGGATTAGCAGCGATAATCGAGAAAATCGAAACTGTAGAAATGCATGTTTTTTAAACTTAATAAATCAAGGGATTAAGTGTTTTAATGTCGAAAAACACACCAAATAATGAAAAAAATTATGATTGAAGAAATTTTTCATATAGTCCTCCCGTAAGTAATAAACATGCAATGGCATTCCCAAATTCTACACTAAATAGCTGATGGTGGTTTACACCATACAGATAAACAAATATAAAATAATCTTTGTGTTTGATGGTCA
The DNA here is from genome assembly GCA_023653785.1 of Ophioderma brevispina. NCBI lineage: Eukaryota > Metazoa > Echinodermata > Ophiuroidea > Amphilepidida > Ophiodermatidae > Ophioderma > Ophioderma brevispina. Next base: position 7,107 of record JAMKCH010077392.1, on the reverse strand, counting down.
AACTGTATCAGGTCCATGGTGCACAATATCATGCTTAAAAATCCTTGGTGATATTTACAGAGAAGGGCTTTTTTGATCTCAAATCGGAATTTTGATACGCACGTATCTAGAAAAAAATTACAGAATCAGGATAAAAGGCAACCGGCTTGTCTGTTAATACACATATTCAATCACTTACAGGTTATATTACCACATCCATGCCAATTACAAAATATCAAAATATGAATTTTGATGATGTTTCGATGTTTCGGATCAGCAAATCGCTGCTTTGTCCCTTTAAAGACCTTCTTGTAGCGCTCAAATTGGAGCATAACCTATTAGTCCGGTCTCACTCCTCGTTTATGGTATTAATGTCGTTGTTATGACTCAAAAATGTATATATAAATAATAATAACGGTTATTAGAAGTATAATGAAGTCCTTGCATAAATGTTTCCACAGATAGACAGAAATTGCTGCATTAATATTGTCAAAAATTTTTCCGGAGGACCCCGAAGCATACGTGGTACAATCTAGAGCGCCCTTACCATCCAAGTTTTTAAATATGATGTGAGAAAAAGAAATGAGGTTATTGAGCTTAAATTTGGCACGATTGCTGCTACTAAACTTCAGAAACTATGGGTGAAAAAAAATATCTTGAATAATTTTATTGATAAAATAATTCAATTTAGGTTTTTGGACTTAAAAGGGATTAGCAGCGATATTGCCAGAGAAGGAAAATCGAAAAAAATTGTAGAAACTCCTGTTTTTAAATTTAAATCAGGCGGAAGTGTTTTAATGTCGAAAAACACACCAAAATAAGAAAAACATTAAGTATTGAGAAATTTTTCTCTAGTCTCCCGAAATAGAAAACAGCAAATGCCATACCAAATTCTACCCCACCACTAAAATAGCTGATTGTGGTTTACACCAATACAGAATAAACAATATAAAAGCTTGTGTTGAGGTCAAAACTGTACAGTTCATGGTGCACAATATCATGCTAAAAATCTTGGATATTTACAGAGAGAAAAAAGAAGAAAGGCTTTTTTTGATCTCAATCGGAATTTTGATACGAAATTACAGAATCAGATAAAAGGCACCGGTTGTCTTTAATACACAGATTTCAAACCTACCACTTGCAGGTTATCTGAGTACATTCCATTGCCAATTACAAAAAAGTACTCAAAATATATGAATTTTGATTGATTTTTTGATGTTCGGATAGCAAAATCGCTGCTTGTCCCTTTTTAAAGACGTCTTGCGCTCAAATTGGAGCCATGCACTATTAGCATCTTTCATTTGAAGGAAAAAGGTATAAAAATGTCGGAAGTTATAAAAATATCAATATTGATGATATGTAAGACTAATTAATGATAAGCTATCATTGTTATTTTATCATGATTTTTAAAAATCTTGTGCCGATGCATGATTGTAGGAAATATTGAATTTTAATAGCGATCAGCCGCCCCGCTATGTGAAGGACTGTTCTGTGAGACCGGTGATTCGAGACTCACTTCACCATGTTTCTCAATGTTTGAAAGGTTTTGAAAAAAAAATACTTAGTTTGAATTTTAATAAGAAGATTTATGTGTTCGAAAAGAAACATGACATTATTTGATTGAAATCATCATATTTACATTTTTCAGTAATTTTACCGTTGTTTAATTAAAACAATATAACACCAATGCATTAAAACACTCTGGACTTGGCCAAATCTGCACAAAAAATGATGTGAAATGTGAAATTTGATCCCTTGAAAAAATATACTAAAATATGTGTGGGGGAAAAAACATTCAACCACTACGTTCCTTGACCCCCCAGCAACACGGAAAAACAACAACAAAAAATAACCAATTTCGCCAAAAGAATGTTCAATTACACGAATCCGGTTGACACATTCCAACAACTCACTGGAGCCATAGCTGGGGTGCACCCTGCTGAATACACACAATGTGGCAGATTAAGTGTAGCTTTTGAATGCTAATTAATCAAGATGGGTACAGACGTACAAAAGATTTGGTAGGTTTTGGTTGGTGCCCCCCAGTAAAGCGGATCAATTCTACCATCATTTGGCTTTTGGCGGATTGTATTAGAGTAGATACGCGTCTTAGTTATTGAAAAGAATTGATCGTCTGCTAATTTCGTAAGGAATATTCAAGGAAAAGAATAAAAGAAAGTAGTTTGCATGCAATCTGAAAATGCACCGAATGCGTTTTACTTTGGGGGCAAAGTTCTATAAAAATGAATAAATAAATTTTTAACATGAATTCATTTGATTGTCAAAATTTGTTGTTATTTGACACTGGTTGCGACAAAGCAAACGCAACGCAACAGGGCATTATTGCAACGCTCGATATTTTGCGTTACCACCATAGAAGGTCACCACAATAGGGTGACATGACGGAAGAAAAGCCAAGAGGGCCTAGATTTTCGACCAATCAGAGGCAACGCCAGTCGGCTGTTTTTAATGAATTGTATCTTTCAGCAGCAAGGGTATCAAAGGGAATGACGACTTTTGTACCGGTGGTTTTTTTGACGGAATAAAGAATAGGCTTGGATACCAGCAAAGGCTTATACCCAGTGCACTGCCAAAGTGGATTGGTTTTTAATTCTATATCTAGATACAATGAACTCAGCTGAAACTACCAACTCAGATGGAAATATTACGGACAAAAACCTTACATTCTTTCAACAAAAACAAACGGTACTTTCGTATCAGAGTAAGAGGTCATTCGCGAAAATTATTTTGCGTTACGATGTGTAGCGCGTTGTTTGCTGGATGACGCAGCAGTGTGAGGCAGAGACAAATATGATGTGACGCCTAAAACACGTGCGTGATTTGGACTGCGGCCTAACAGCGTTTAGCGCCGCGTTTTGCATCAAGGATCGATGACGGATCTATTAACTTTGTATTTCTAGGTGGACCATCTATATATGAGGTGGACACACTGTAGTCCGATTACCTGAGGCCTCTTATTTCTTAAATTGCCAATTACTAACATATGGATCAAAAATCCACTGCCTCCAAAAAAATAGACACCATGTTCGCAGGTTAGTAAAAAAGATGGTTGATGGGAATTTTAGGGTATTTTTTTCAGGCGTCCGGGGGGGTGACCGAGTGTCCGTGGCCAGTAACTCCGTGGCCATGTAACTGGTTTCAACGTATACGCATCATGGTTCACAGTTTCATTTACGAGGTCGCGGTTTATTCCGTAGACATTCTATAGGAGCTAGGACACTTAGTTCCAGGGAACTCTCAAATTCCTTACAACGGTCACCGATCACCAATCTCTATGTACTAGAATTCGAATATTTGCGACCGGTACCATCCAATGCCAGGCCATTAGGACGATTGATTGTACCGATTTGTGCAGGGTTCTCATACCCATAAATATACCGCAATTTTACACACAAAAAAAAGGACCCCATTGATATACCAAATGGGTCCAAATTCGCAACCAATGTTTGCGGCACGTCCCTATAGGCCTCATTTCCATTGGGCCCCATTACCTATGCTTCGGTCGCGACATGTCCACCCATCGCGCGTCCAGGAACTATATGACATGCACCCCGGGTGCTTGGTATGGTTTTTTATCAAGGGATTGGGTGCGACCGATGGGGTCACGGGTTCGATTACGGAGAGGAGGAAGGGGGGAACCACTCTTTTTCATATGTAAATTTTTAAATGAGAAACGAATTATGAAAGAAAACGGGGTGGTTCTTCACTGGGTTAGGGTTTTAAGAATATCAGCGGTTTGTGACCGCGATGTTAACCCGTCGCGGGCGGTCCTGAAACGGTTCCCCCCATTTCCTGATTTTGAAAATTCGACTTTCAGAAAAAAACGACAATTAATTCGATGATTTTTTCGAAACTGCACTGAACTGATTTATTAAAAACAATTGAACAACTGAATTCAGGGGGTATAAGGGAATTTTTCAAACTATATGTGACAAAAATTAACGAGGTTCAATTTACTTGTTATGTGAAGATAAGAGACAGAGAAGTCGATCATAAAATCTTTTCAAGCTGCAATAGATAAATGACGTAACTTTCCTGTGAATTCAGGAATTAAAAGACACAAAAATTTGTGCAATGAAGTCTATGACAAAACTGCTTAGGTAACTATAGGATTTAAGGAGAGCACTGACCATTGACACGTTTTTTACATAATAAACCTAGATTTCATTGTATGGATTATTATGGTGTGTTGGTTGTAATGACACGACAGGGCCTTTTGTGAGAAGAAGGGACTACAGACGGTTACATACGAACTTTCCAATTCATTAAGCTATTGTGGTTTTTGGTATGCGTCCTTTTATGAAGAAATTCGACCCATTCGCCACCAACAATATAAGTATAGGCTTAGATATCATAACCTAAGAAGCACGAGACCCACCAAAGTGTGATGGGGATGTTTGCTTGGTGAAGTACGCATATCTGAAGAACCACACTTTATTATGATATTTGTGAAATTTTTAAAGTTCCTATGTACACACTCATTCAATATTCTATACAATGAAAATCGATTTTTTTTTTGAGATTTTTTTTGTTGAGATTTTGTGTTTTTTAGATGGAAATTAAATGATTTGGTGGATACTTTCATGATAAATTTTGTTCCCAATTCCCCTGTGCACATTGAGGGATGTGCTACCCTGTGACCCCTGAGGTGAGAAATGTTGAGATTTTGAGATGGAAATTATGCGATTTGGTGGATGGTGGATACTTTATTGGGGGCCAAATTCCCCTGGTGGTGTCTGAGGGGCGGGGATGTTCCCCCTCAGAAGGTGAGAGATTTTGAGTTTTCCTCTCCTCTCCTCTCGTTTCTTTTTTTCCTTTCATTCTATCCTTTCTTTTGAGACTACAAAAAGGGGAGGCCGAGGCCTTCGGACGTCCCTTGAATCCGTTCCTGGTTACCACTTAATAATAAAGTGTCAGTCAAATTCACTCATATAGAAGTATGTCATTAAAGTTCTTCAACAAAACTGATTTATTTCAACAACAACAAATATATGAATGATTCGGATGGCCAGGTCAATTTCAGCTTGGTGAAATTCAGAATTTTACCACGCCGAAATTCGTAATATCGCCGCGATGAAATTGAGAATTTCAACGCGATGAAATTCTCAATTATTCTTCGGCGAAATTTATTTTCTAAATTTAAGTTTGTCTTTTGATTGGGTCCAGACGACAAAGAACTATTTTGATTGGTCAAGAATTTCATCGCGGTGAAATTAATTTTGCCGATGTGAAATATATTCAGTGCGGCGAAATCGAGCTAGTTATGAGTCAAAATGGCCAATGACAATGACAGAAGGGAGTGGGGAAGTTTTTCATAAAGTACTACCTATATAAATGTAGAAGACTTTAAAATTACATTTGACTCTGTAAGTCCGATTCTTGTGAAATTGGACTTAGTTGATTTTCGTGTGCCAACCCTTTTTTTTCCTTGATTGTATTTTAGGCAACGCCTGTTTGTATTAATACGAAGTAAAATACTACGAAGCATTTTTTCGTAATTGAGATATCGTAGACTGGATTTGATTCTACAACTCTAGCAGATTTCTAAATTTTAAGATATTTTTTATATTATAATCTAGTTTTCAGGCTGTCTTAAAATTTCGATTTTGACCAAATCATGTGTAAACCTAAAAAAAAATGCTCGAATTCCGATTTGGCGCGAAATCAAGGTCGCCCCCTTCAAAAACATCATTACATCGCCTATACAAATGTAAATGTGTGTTATAGTCCGATTTTTAATTCCTGTCAGTGACGTAAAAGTTGTTTTTGGGCGTGTTGACGAAACCATTACGTCTGAGATATTTCTTGATCATGTTGATACTATCATTGATTTATATCAAGACAATTAATTACCAGTGTCTTAGAAATAATTGTATCGTCAACACGCCCTTAAAAACGTCATTGACAGGAACTAAAAATTGGACTATAGGTTGGAAAGTTTCAGTTTGTGCATTGCGTCGTTAAAACAAACAGAAATATTAATCCCAGGTTCGTGTAACTTGGCATACAGTAAGAAGATAAATCTATAATTATCTGAATATTGTGAATGAGATTGAGCTGCAGAAATGTGCTTTGTAGAACTAAATATTTCTTTACTTACTTTAGTGTTTGGCCAATTTTATGCAAATTACATGTAAAATGGTTACTTTACAGTTGAGCTTTCCATTCAAATTCATATTTTTACAAATGCTGGACACGTTTATAACATTTTTAAAAAACCTTCTTAATTAAACAATAGAGATAAGAATAAGAATAATCATGATTTGAAATGACACAGTGTCACTTCACTTTGATTCAGGATGAAGTTATAAATTTGATCCAAGACGACAATACACATCTGTTTCAATTGCTATACCGACACTTTTTTTTCCAACATGGGAATACAAAGAATAATTACAAATTCAACATAGTAATACAAAGAATAATTAAAAAGGTTCAACTTACACAAACATCAGTCTGACATGTTGCACTGGGATATATCCAAGTCCGAGCATGCGACGGACCACGCGCTGGACGTCAGGGTTTCTGCGAAACTCTCCTCTTAGACCGAGGTCGGTGATCTTCCTCATCAAACTCTGAGTGAAGTGGAAGTAACATCCAATTGACTGCGTTTGAGGGAGCTCATTTCTGATCGCATTCACTATCGAAGCCTCAAAGTCTGTTACCACTAGGTCTGGGCTGAATGGCTGGTTTGTGAGCGCTAAGACAGCTGCTTTAATTTCTCTCAGGATATACCTATACTGCCTCTGCCGTTTCCCAGTAGAGAAAGACATTGACAAAGGAAGCACCCAGCCCAGATACTTGCCATGAATGGTAATGATCTGGTTATATGGTCTGGGTGCTGTCCTAAATGTGCCATCTATGTAGATTGTGGTGCACTGTGACAGGATTCGGAGCTCCTCGTCGGACGCAAATATTGAAACCACCAATCAATTGTCTGTGGCGAGGAGCTTTCTTTGGCCGCCCCAAGTCCGTGCCCACGGTCCATTGATGTCCACCTCATTGACGTTCTGTGGAATATCGGGCACAAAGCTCAATCTATGACGGTGTAGTACCAAATCTTGCTCGTCATATGTCGGTGCCTGCAACCGATCATTTACGGGCAAA
>JAMKCH010077390.1:0-10969 GCA_023653785.1 Ophioderma brevispina | reverse complement strand
CCAACTTGAGGTGGTTCGAATAACACTAAATGTGAGTATTTACCATGAATATATTCGTTACAGGTGTTAAAAACGATCATTTTGACGACCCAAGTTTTATAGAGAGGACAAACTCAAATTCAAGATTTGAGAATTAGTGTCTTTGAAACTAGGTACATATTCTGAACGTTATATAGGCGAGTAGTGGAACTTCAAAAAAGTGGCTTATTGTAGGAGTTTAATAGTCCCAACCCTACATACACCTACATCATACATCAATGGAAAGCTTATTCTGTATACTTTTAGATTAGGCATGATGTGAAAGGGGCCAATGTTGGCCGAAACGAGTGGTTTTTGGATCATTTTAGCAAAAAAAAACATAACATTTTTGGCAAAAAAAAAGGATTTGTGAGATATTGTATTTTTGACAATCTATATAACCAAGCCCCATCTTGTAAATTAGGTTCGGACACTATATGGGCGTCCCAGAAGCTCACAAAAGCTTCTAAAGTTGTAAAAATACGTAAGTATAGGCGATATTGTGTGAAAATATGCGTTTTTTTTTTAATTTTTTAGGTTTTTTCTTTTTTTAAAAAATTTAACTTTTAACTAAAGCTTCAAAACATGCCATTTTTATCTCCAAATTGAGCTGAAAAAATACTGGTACCTACCATGGATTTCAGATTAGGTATGAGGTGGAACTGCCAATATGGGCCCAAAAGATGGTTTTAGGTTCATTTAGTCAAAAACATACATTTTGGGGTAAATATTTTTTGAGATATGATATTTTGGACATCTATTGAACATGCCCCAGTATGTAAATAGATTTCAGAACTATTGTATGTACCAGGAAGCTCACAATAAACTTCTCAAAGTTGATAAAATTATACAGTAAGTATAGGCGATATTGAATGAAAATATACGTTTTTTTTTCTCAAATGTAGGTTTCTAAGACCCGAATAAATAGTTACCTTTAGATACGCATAAAAAACATCCTGTTGTATGCTCTAAATGTAGCTGAAAATATATGAAATTACCATTGCATTCAGTTTAGGTATGATGTGTTGGACATTGTCAAATTGGGCCAATTGTCAAAAAACATGCCATTTGCTGGGCAAAATATGATAGTTGAGATCTGCGAAACATGTACATCATCATGTAATAAGATTTCAGAATATGTTCTACCTCGGGCAGCTAAAAAAGGCCCCATGTCACAATGGGGGGAAAGGTGGTGGTAAATCGCAAATCATTAGATGAAAATCTAAAGATTTGATAAATTTTCTGCGATATTTTAAGATGATTTGTGAAATGTCATTCAATTCTCCAAAATTCTCCAAGATTTTTTATAATTCCTCAAGACTCAATCAAACCCTATATGTGATTTTAAGGAATACTGTGCCACTTTGCAATTTTACAAATTCTTATGCAATTGGAATGTATTGTTGCGATTTTATGAAAACTGTGTTGCAATTTTAAACAGAATTGTGGTGCGGATTTAACCAAAATCTTGGGGAATGTACCAGAACCTTGTGTGATTTTTAAACAAATCTTGTGCGACTAAAAATAAATTCTGTGCCAATTTAGGAAAAAATCATTGGCGAGTTTACAAAATATGGTGTGCATTTGATTGGAAATTTGTGATTTACCAAACTATGTGTGATTTTATTGGAAAGATTGTGGGATTTTTATCCCAGTTTTACCCACAGGACTAGAATTCCCCTTGGATAAAACTACCCATCAGTCCGAAGGTCAACAGCACAAACAACACATTACATTTACTATGAAAGTAAATGGAATTGACTGTTATCACGTTGTAACAGGAATATAATATTGTACTCATTTTGAAAGTTATACGGTTCTAAGGCCGATTAGTTTTTAAATTTGACTAACATAGTTAAGGGCATGTTACACTAGATGTCAAAAACACCATTATCTCAGAAAGACTTTTCACTATTATTCACCAAAATTCTGGGTTTGGACTAAATATGGCCTCCAAAAATTCTTCAAGCCCCACTTGATCTGTGTAAAGCATTAACTACCACTGAATGATTATGCAAGTATTTTATAGCTAAATCATTTAACATGAATGGTTAACTTCTTATTTCAGGTTTGGAATCATAAATTTGAGAAAAATTGCAAATTTCACTTCAATATCTGCCTATTTTGTATATTTTGGCACATTTAGAAGTTATTGTGAGCCTTCTGGGGACCACAATAAGTCTTTGAATGAAACATACTTCCCTATTTGTGACATGTTATATAATGTCAAAAAATACCAATTATACTCAAAATCATTTTTTACCCAAAAAAATGTAGGTTTTGGGAACTAAAATTACCCAAAATCACTTTTGGCTCATATGGGCAGTTCCACATCATACATAATCTGAATGCCAATGATACTCAAGTATTTTCAGCTCAATTGAGCATAAAACACGGAGTTTATGAATGCTAAGCTAAACGTTTTTAAACTATTTCACGGGGTGAAACAGAATTTGAGAAAAAACGCTTATATTCAGCCAATATCGCCTATACATACTCTATATTTTGTAAAACGTAGTAAGCTTATTGTGATTTTTGGGACAAAAAAATAGTTCTTCTGAAACCCACTTACATAGATGGGGCGTGTTATATAGATGTTCACAATATCAATTTCTCAAAAAATTCATTTATTACCCCAAAATGTATTGTTTTTGACTATAATTGACCCAACAATTAACTTGGCTAATACTAGACTGGAACACAGTCTCGACTCTGTCTTCGGATGCAGGGCACAGTAGGTTCACATAACATAAAATCAAAGTATGTATTTATTGGAATGCACGCACCAACAAAAGGATGCACACTTGTATATACTTAAAAACAAATAAAAAAAATAAATACCTAAAAAAAAAAAAAACATCAGGCTGGGCCCTCCTGCACCCTTGCGCAAGGGACATCGGTCCTGTAATATGCGCGCCAATTTTATTCCAAATGGCACGCCAATAGCCCTAATTAAGAACCAGCTTGTCCACTATTGAACAAATTCAAAATCCACTCGACCGCAGAGATGTTAGTCTTCAGGACCAGTCGTTTATAACACAGACCCCGAGAGGGTTCTAGCTCATACTGGAAGGTCCCACATCATACCTAATTTGAATGACGATGGTTAGCTCAAGTATTTTCAGATCAATTTAGAGCATAAAACTTGGACCGTTTTTAGTTCGTTTTTAATGACTAAGCTAAAAGTTAACTAGTTCAGGTTAGTAGAAACATGAATTTGAGTAAAAAACTATATTTTACACCCAATCGTATAACTTCACTGTTAATTTGAAACTTAGAAAGCTTATGTGCGCTTTTGGGACACAATATAGTTTGAAACATTACTTTACATAATGGGGATAGAAAGTACCAATATCTCAAAAATCATTTTTTTTGCCCTAAATGTAGTTTGGCTAACATGCCAAAAAAAAACCACCTTGGACCCACTTGGCAATTTCACATATGCCTAATCTGAATGTAGAAAGATAGCCCTTTCGTCTGTTCATTATATTTATATCTCTACATTATCATTTCCTTCGTCTTTATTTTATTCTCATCTTCTTTCCATGATCTATTTATCGCAATATCTAGTGAAATCTAAAGATTTGAAATTTTATGCGATTTTAAGATGATCTTGTAAAGTTTCAAGTTAAAAAAAAAAAAAAAACCTCCAAATTTTTTATATTCCTCAGACTCAATCACACCCTATCTGTGATTTTAAGGAATCATGTGCACTTTTACAAATTCGTATGCATTGGATGTATTTTTGTTGCATTTTATTTAAAACTGTGTGCAATTTAACAGAATTGTGTGCTATTTAACAAAATCTTGTGGGATTTTAACAGAACTTTTGTGATTTTTACAGACTCTTCGTTCCGACTTAACATAATCTCCTGTGGCAAGTTTAGGAAAATCATTGGCGAGTTTACAAATGTTGTTGCACTTTGATTGCATTTTGTGATTTACATAATCTTGTGTGGACTTTATTATTAATGGCCTATGTGTGATTTTTATTCCCAATTTTTACCCCAGACGAATAGCGGGAGAGCAGTCCACCTCGGAATTTGATAAAATAAGTACCACTCAGAAGGTCACAGCCAACACCCAATACATTTACTATGAAAGAAACTGCAATGACTTTACCACTGTGAACGGAATTAATATTGTACATGATTTTGAATGGTTCTACGGTTCTAAGAAGGGCATGATATAGTTTTAAAATTTTACAACATTTTAAGGCATGTACATAGGATGATTCAAATAACACCATATCTCAGAAAGAAACTTTTTTCCTATTTTGCCAAATTTTTGTTTTTTGACTAAAATGGCCCCAAATTCTTCCAGCCCAACTTGGATATGTGTAAATCATACCTACACTGAAGATTTGGGCAGTATTTATGCAAATTACATGAAATGGTTTACTCTTATTCAGTGTTTTGAATCATAAATTTGAGAAAAATGCACCTTTTCACTCAATTTGCCTATACTTTACTGTATATTTTGGCAACTTCAGAGCTTATTGTGACTTCTGGGACCATATTTTCTGAAACCATACTTACATAGTTGGGTACATGTCCTTATAAAATGTCACAAATACCAATATCTCAAACAAATCATTTTTTTTACCCCAAAAAGTATGTTTTTGACTAAACTTACCCAAAATCAACTGTCCCATATTGGCAGTTCCCCACTCATACCTATCTGAATGCCCGAATGATAGCTCCAGTTTTTCAGCTCAATTTAGATCATAAAACACGGATTTTTGAATGCTTAGCTAAACGTTTAACTATTTTTGCCGGGTAAGAAACATGAATTTGAGAAAACCGTATATATATCAAGTCAGCCAATATCGCATTATACTTACGGTATATTTTGTAAAACTTTCGAAGCTTCTGTGAGTTTTTGGGAGACAAATATAGTCTGAAACCCCCCTTACTGATGGGGCTGTTGCTCGTATGATGTCACACTTGAATGTTCTCAAAATATTTTTATTACCCCAAAATGTATGGTTTTGTGTGACTATATTGACCCACAAATTACCTTTGGCTCATACCTAACTGTCCCACAGTCTCGACCTGTCCTCCGGATTCAGGGGCAACAGTCATGGTTCAATTAACATAAAATCAAACGTATTTATTTATTGGATTGCACTCACCAACAGATGCATCCAATTTTATATAAAACCACATAAAACCAAATAAATCCAAAAAAAAAAAAAAATCAGGCTGGCCCTCCCTGCACCCTTGCCAAGGCATCGGTTCTTTTAATACTGCGCTGCCACATTTTTGATCCAATGGCCGCCCATAGGCCCTCATACGAACAGCTTTTGTCCCACTGATTGACAATTCAAAATACCAATCGACCCAGAATGTAGTCCCTTCATTACCATCGTTTATACCAACAGACCCTGAGAGGGTCTAGCTCATACTGGAAGTTTCCACACATACCTGATATGAATGTCAATGGTAGCTCACGTATTTTCAGCTACATTTATAGCTAAAACTAAAACTCGGACGTTTTGTATTCTAACTAAAAGTTTAACTATTTTTTCAGGTTTAGCAACATGATTTGAGAAAAACGTATTTGTCATGTTCACCCAATATCGTCTATACTTACTGTATCAATTTGTAACTTTAGCAAAAGCTTTGGGCGCTTTTTTGGGACACAACTATACGTGCTGGAAACCTCTTACATAGATGTGTGATAGATAGACTAACCAATATCTCAAAATCTTTTTTTTTTTGTTTTGCCCCTAATGTATTTTTTTTGGCTACAATGACCAAAAAACACCACTTCGCCGGTCTCGCCGGCACACATTGGCAATTTCACACATCATGCCCTAATCTGAATGTCATACATATTAGCTTTCCGCTCTTTTTCCTCCTCTTTTTCCCTTTCTCTTTCTTTTCTCTCTCCTTTCCTCTTTTCCCTTCCTCTTCATTTCTCTCTCCTCTCTCTTTTCCCTCTTCTCTTTATCTCTCCTTTCTCTCCCTCCGTTCCTCTTTTTTTTTCCCTTCTCTTTCCACTTTCCTTCTCTTTCTCTTTGCTCCCTCATCCCTCCCCCATTCGTCTTCGTCCCCTTCTTTCTCCTCCCCATATTTTTGCTTCTATTTCTTCTCACTTCCCCCTTTTAGTTGTCCGCGACTTACGCGCCACTGGTTTCCTTCTTCTTCTGCCTCTGCTATTGTGCTATATACGGCCAAGGTCAGAGCACACACGGTTCTGGTGCTTTTTGTGCAATACCAACCTTTTTCATCACATTAAATTATTTGTGGCACTGTGATGGGGGTGTAAATTTGTGAGAAGTTACTAATTTGTGAATTGGCGATCTAAACTGTTGCTCATAATTGGAATAAAATATTTTAACATTTTTAAACATTTTTTGGAATGATTCTTATCATTGTGGTTTATTATGATTCTAGGGTGATATCAGCCCACACTACTTGATGCGTCCATCCTCTTCCGAACATATCACATGAACTTAGTCCACGATTAACCTTTACGAACTGTGTCCTTAGCCTGAAGGGAAAGAGGGGGTATTTGACATCAGATTTTACCCTCGTCTACCTAGTCCGTTTTTGTACAAACTCCGGGGGGGGGGGACCAATGAACCTTATTGATATATGTCAATGTTTCAATTGTAACGTTTTTTGAACACATGACAGCGTTTAATTGAAAAAGTGTTTAAAAAATTGTTATAGCACTTGTTCTAGAACACTCAGTCTTAACAATTGAACACATAAGGGTGCGTTCAATGTAACAGTTCTGCACACTTGACAAAGATTAAATTGACAATGTGAGCAAAGTGAACACGTGGCAAAATTGGTTGATTAAGTCAGTTTTATACAGTGGTAATTAACGACCATTTCACATTTTTTTTTTTTGGACACAGGTTATGATCAAAGGAAATATGGTTAAATTTTTTAAAATTTCTTTCCTTTGTTACCAATGAACTTAAATAGTTGAACCTCTTCTTGGTTTTAAAAATTAGAAACGCGTCCACTTCATTAGAGTTTTAGCGGCTGTCGCCAATAAACACAGCATTTCGCCGGTGTCTGAGCTTGTAGTCTTCTGTGCTCCCTAGCCAAGCGAATTCGATCACCTGTTGGTGAATCGGTTTACTCGTGGACAATTGGTCATTCGTCTTGCTCGGTAAAACATGTTGAAGCATCTCCGATCCTACAATTTGGAGGGAAACGTTGATTTCCTGTGTCTCATCTCCACAACCGACCGAAGACGGATCGCATGAATTTTCCCGGGTCTCACGGCACAGATTAAGCATCGCGATCATCTCGTCTGGTAGTCCATCGTGGTCGTCTTGAAGATTTTTTGGGTGTCCTAAAATGACCCACCTCTCGATTGATATCCGAGTATTTTACAGACCGTTTTCTGCGATACCTCCGAGGAATTCAGCGACCCTGGCTTGTGTTTGTACCCTTCCCGTCGAATGCAAGTACTCTATTGCCGTTGCCGAGACTAGCCTAGACACACTCTGTTGTCCAGTTTTTATTGAAAACGATTCACAACCAACTCTAAAAAATGGGCTCCTTGCAAAATGCGGCTTGGAGCAAGGAAAAGGATAAAACAGCGTCTGACTTTTATATAGCTCCCAACAAAGGCAATTGTTACGCTAATTCAAAATTGTGCCATGGATATCACTTTCCACCTGGTGTAGTGTGGGACTCATTCTGTATCATTTTCAACCTACTCTACTATATTACGGAGAGCGTTTCAATAGATATGTTTTTAAGATTTGGTTTAAAAATATCTCGCCACTCTTACGAAGCACCAGTGTAATATTCTACACAAATGACGTGGCCAACGTAAACAGACCCCAAGTTTTTAAAAAAGAGTACACCATATAAAGTTAATAAATATGTAAAGAGAGCACCAAATATCCTCAAGTACGCTCTGTGTCCCCCCATTGGGCAACTAGGTCCCATTTCTTCTCTGCTTTTTTGTGTTACAACATTCATGATAAATTCATATATAACAAAAAGAGAACACAGCGCCATCAGACCCAATTGTTGATTTAATAATTCCTACTTCACTTGTTTCTGCTTAAGGTTAATATGGGCAGTGAGTTTGGAATTAGTATTCCTATTTCTTTTGTACAGGCCGTCTTGTTCTCTGACTTGATACTTTTCAAGTTGATATTGCTTCAGTTTTTTTTTTCTTGTTGATTTCTTAGTCTCAACGATTCAGACAAAGACCCGTCGTCCGTGCAGATCCTTTGGAACCTATGTATTCATTATACGGAATAAAGCCCACTCACCTTGTAACATCGTCCCCTTGGTGCAATTTTTTTCCCGCAAAATAGTGTTTCCGAGAGTCGACTGTTGGCTGGAAGGTATTTGTTTATAGTTCTGTGGTGGAGTTCACGTATGTTTATCTTTCTGGATAGGTCTTCTGTGAGATACTATGTTAGGACGAACAGTAGTAACCCCCATCGGAAGTTCCTCTGCTCTTGTTACCTCACATGAAGAGGAGCTCCTTTGACTCATTATTCTTACTATCATATATAGGGTTTTAAAACTATTATTAATTTTGGCTTTATGGAGGTTAACGGTGGGAAACGGGCATGCATTTTCTTTGCATTGCAGAAGAAATGATACCATTTTTGCCAATGGGGCAGACGCACTTGATTATACTTGGTGCTCTCTTTAACATTTATTAACTTTTTTACGTTGCCAACGTCTTGTTGGTAGATTTTCCTTTATTTTTGTGAAATGAATAAGCTGTTTAAATTGCAGTTGGTCATTTGCAAACAAGCCTGTTTCATGACAGTATAACCATGAACAGTTACTTTAGTTGAATGTGTGTGATTATTCCCTATACGTATGTTTGGTTTAAGTAACGCAAAGTGTTTTTGGGATTTGAACAATGTTTTCTTCTCATATTACAGTTGAACCCCAGTTTTTTTTTCTCGTATATTCAGGTAATTGATTGGTTGTTATATACTGCCTTCTTAACAATAGAAAATACAATTGAGAGCTTAAAGCCCATGGCCATGGGCTATCAAAATTGCGATTTATATAAATTTGCGAACATTAAAACTCTTTTAGTGCCTTTTGACGTTTTTTATCTTAATTCCAGTTACTGAGATATTTCAGATTTTAAAGTTTCTGCAATTTTGGATCAAATATTTTTTTTAAACCACACAAAAAAATAGAAGTTAAAAAAAGAGCACAAATTGTGGAAAGTATTTTTGTACCTTGGGATATTACAATGCTATTTTACATTTTAAAAGAAAAAAAAATGAGTTACCGTTTTGCATTTCGTTTAGTAAGTCGTAATTTACTAAGAGGACACTAGCAATTTATCACCACCACTGCAAAAAACAGTGTGTAGACAAAATGGTTGAAAGTTATTGTTAGGTATCAAACATGTCAAATCTTTTGTAAAATGCTTGGTTTAAAATCTTAAAACCCGATGTCATGCCTAAAAATGTTTAGATTTTAAACATTGTTTAGATAAACGTGTTTAGAGATCTAAACAATATTAAAATGTTTAGCAACGTGGTGCAAAAACAGTGTTTTCGAAAGGGGTTTAATTTCTAATCCACGGTTTTTGCAGTGACCTTTACAATTAGGGAAAAACCAACGCTTGTAAGTCTACGATAAGCTTATAAATTTATAAAGAGCCATCAGCATCATTCAAAACCTTTTTAATGCTGATGAAAACCCGGAAAAGGAAATAAAAGAACACTGAAGAGCCCAACCCGGCTGAAAAAACGAAAAAATACTAAATTGGCAAGCAAAAACCCTATATTCATGCATGGTTTTCACTGCAAAGCTGGCATCTCTGCAAAATATGGACATATGAATTTTACAGTATGGCACACAAAAAGTCGAATTCAATTGATATGAAATACACTGTAAATATTATGCAAACCACAAACTGTACGCAACCAGGTGTGGCAGGAGATATAGTCCTCCGGGCTTCACAGTCCGGGAACAATGGTGAAACACTAGACTCGATTTAAGTTGACTTTTCACGCAACGTTAGTTCACGCTTTATTTCGTTTCGTCGTATATGGAAGCCCGCCGATTATGATAACTGCCGACTACCTTCACACCCGGTCGGGCAAGAGGACTTCTTTTGAAGAGAACCATATTTATAATATTCTTATTCTCAACCGTCTACACAATGACTCACTACATGTGCAAGAAGGTGTGAGAATATATGAAACGGCCTGCCATGATTACAAGGGTATTTTACGATGGTATGAAATGAATGAAAATCGCAATAAAAATATCCGTACTTTCAGTACTTGAATTTCGCTTATATCATGAAATTGGTCGCTCTGCTAAAAAGAATGTAGCATTAACTGAGACTTACCTCTATAATAACATAGTCTAACAGTTGGCTCACCGAAACCAAATGAACACCCATTAAAACGCAATAATTTCCGAGGCGACGACCAGTTGGGACATCAAGGAAACTTAGAATATTAGGGCGAATCATATTCCTTTGAAATCACCGCGAAAAGTTAAAAATAATTAGATATTGTATTTATGAATATACTTTTTCACAGGAGAAGAGACGTGTTTCCTGTGATATACTTGCTATATAGTTAGGGAATCTTTTTGGTTCAAATTGTTGAAAATCACCGTATCATTTTAAATTATTGTCTCGTGTATATTACGTCCAAAGTAGCATTTTTAGACTGTTTGACGAAATACTCAAAGACATTTTATGTTATTGAACATTCATGTAAAATGGAACTGACAACTTTGATGTTTCCTGTGATAATACACCCGGAATACTAACAATTTAATATTAAGAAAGATTGGGCAATGGGCATTTTCAACCTCCGTGTAAATTTTATATTTATATACATTCAGTTTCTAGGTCAGGGTACTGTTAGCCTACAACCCAAAATTTAAAGATAATGATCACCAGAACTCACTACAGCATACTTGCTGAAAGTACGCTGGACACAGAGGGTCGACTGACAACAACAGACAAT
>JAMKCH010077388.1:0-10732 GCA_023653785.1 Ophioderma brevispina | reverse complement strand
TCGAGCATAACAAGGCGGTAATGTTGTGGTTCGGGTATTGTAGGGGGGTACGGGTGGGTGCTGGTTTAATGGTTTTGGTAATACTTAAAATATGCGAAAATGTCTAATCAACACTCGGAAAGGGCAGGCATTTTGGCACATTTATCACTCAATTACGGTAATGAACATCTTTTTTGAATGAATCACTATTTGGTTTTCATTGAAGTGTTGGCTCAGCGAGCCAACATCGAGCATAACAAGGCGGTAAGTTCTTAAACTAGCGGAAATGTGTCTACCCTCAAAGCCGCGAAGCGTTTGAGGATTCGTGAACGATCATAAGGTTTGTAATCCAGGGTTGCACTGAGCCTGTTTCGTATCGTCGAATATAATAAGCCTAATAAGTGCATGTACAAGTGTAAAAAAGATAAGTAGGCCGGACATTGTTCTATTCAATGGCACATCCTTTTTTATCATTCATCTGGAGGCTTGCGAGTGACTCATGGAAACTATTCCGATACTCAATTGGCCCATCTCCCAAATAAAAACGGCTATGTAACCTGGTATGTGGTACCCTATTCAAGTGACACAAACACTATCCATGCACCGATCAATGAGCCATTCGAAAAAAAGACCAGTATCAACACAAAATAAAGGACTTTTGCAAGACCTACCAAAATGCGAAACTTTAACTTTCGCAAACAAAAAGAAGCACAGTCGGGGAACAGGAGTTGACCATGATCAGGGGTCGGATCCAGGATTTGAAAAACGTCAAAATTACCGGGGGGTGTATGACGGTGGAAACGGTGAGTCCAAAATCGGCTGATTTTGCAAGACTTTCCAGAATTACCGGGCGGAGGGCGCGCGCCCCCTCCCGAGATCCGCGCATGATGATTTCACTTGTACATGTGCAATTGTAAAGGAGACCAATGACAGAGAAATGGAGAAAAAGATGCAAGATCTATCAGGTAGGTCAAGACCATGGCCCGGAAGCTGGACCTTGAGCGAATGGTCCTATGTAGTCGGCGTTGCCTATAATCTCCTTCAGGTGTTCAGAGTATTGAAGCTTCCCCGCTATACGATCTACCCACGGGCAGCAAGTATACAAGAAATTTGAGGGTTTCCCCACATTCACGACTTTGGTTATGATGTTAGATATAAGATCAATATTCCCAAAGCATTCAGTTTTTGATGCAGGAGACACTCATTATGTTCATCTTTGTCATAAATTAAGCCTGGGAAGAAGACAATTGTGTCATTTTATATGTATATAGGGCAAGCGGTAATCAATGATGTTTCCAGTTGACTTCCTATGTTCTGCCGCTATTTTACACAAGCAAAGGAAGTAATTAGTGTAATTTAGTATCAGCACAAACGTCATAATGAAGACTGGTTCAGTCTAAAAATATGTTTTCGCTACCGACATATTCACTATTAATTATACTATATATGAAGTCTTGGTCAGCTAACCCTATTTGCTTCTTTGTGGTTTCAAATTAGTATGACCATTATGCTCATTTACCATATTTAGCTCCATTAGTGTTACGGTGTAGTCTACATGTTTTTTGTCACTTTTTCACCCTTGCCCAGTTGCCGACTTGCTAAAAGCGGTTATTGTTTTTTTGTTATTTACAGCTGCTTTTTGATAATTCGACACCCAAATATGGGCTCTTATTGTGTAATATGAGGAAGCTGTTGTTTTATTCAGTGATATGGCGTAATAAGCATTACAAAAGAAACATGTACAAGTTTGAGTAGCAAAAGACGTTGAGTCCAATGGGGTGTTTTATTTCTTTAATTTGTGAGATCCTTTAAAAGTTATATATTTTAATAGGATTGAAAATAAATGAAGTTATTGTGTAAGTATATTGCATATCTTTCTCTTGCCCTCCATGCATTATCGACAGTAGATGGATGGACATATGCTGGGTTAATTATTTTTTTTGGTGGTAAGCAACTAGCAGGCATTGCAAAAAGTGTTTGTGTAGGGAATGAGGGAATTCAGGGGCGCAAACAGAATGGGAGCCTCGGGGGGGGGGGGGAGAGGGGGGCAGACTCAGAAAGCGTTCCCGCCGATTTTCATTTGCTGCTTGCCTGGTAGACCAATATTTTTTTTTCCCAGTCGGTTTTGAACTTGAACACGATTCCTCCAAAGAAAACTCATTATTTTCCTTTTTCTCATTCAATTTTCTCTGTTCTCTTTCTCTCCCTCCTCCTCGCTCTCAGGTCAAGAGTGCTAGGGGGGGGGGGTGGGTGGTGGTAGGGGGTAGACAGACAGCTGGATAGCTGGATCCCGTAAGGAGGACTGGTGCATGAAAAAGAGCAGGTCCATTCCTGTGGGGAAAGCCTTCTTCTGAAGGTTATTTCCTAGTAAAAACTGCAACAAGCCATTAAGACGAACAATTTGCTTGGGATTCGAAGGAATCTACTGAGGTAAAATGTGAGAACATGTGGGTGACACGACTGGGACTGACTTCAGAAATCGGCCCACACGAAGGGGATTGGTTGTCTTGTCGACTTTATTCAAAATTCAGTCCTAGTTCCACTTCTTGTCCAAAAACTGGCACCTGAGAAATTAATGAGCACCGAGACTTTTGTCATGTCATTGGAGACAGTGTCTACATGACTTCTCAAAGAACCGGGTGGTTAAAGAATTTGAATTTGATCAAGAAGGCAATCTTCAAGAGTGTGCCATCCCTGGCTAAAGACTGACATTAAGATTTGTACGGATGGAGGGCACGGCACAAACTGTTTCAGTAAGGGGTTGTGCTTATTTAAATATATTTCCCTTCAGTACTGTCCGTTAATCATTGTAATAAAACTTTGAATTGTGTTGAGAATTGTTCATTTGCCACCAGTTGGTTTAGAGTCTATAGCCCCATAAATTATTTAAAAGTTACATTTACGGACATACCCATAACCTTATTACAAACTGGAGTCTGAATTTGTTATTCGTGTATACAGGTACTATATTGATAACAACCTTATTTGTTGTATAGAAAACCTTTGTCGATTATTTTTATTTTAACTCATATAACTCCTCAAAAAGTTTTTAAACTTTTTTTTGTTGAGTTAAAAATTCCCTTTTTAGGAGGGACATTGTATCACATCTATGCGCGCAACTACCGCACCTGACAGCAGGATAACTGTCAACCTCCACAAAACGCACTACAGTCACAGATGCAAGTTGGAGCAGTACTGCTTCACAAGACAGAAAGATTAACCATCGCATCAAACTGAATAGGGAGTCGGTTGAGACCTCATTCTGCAAGGACGCGAAAATAGTATTAAACCAAGGTCCTCCATCGCATTCCTTTGTTGAACAAAAAAGACAATCAAACCATGTATCCCAAGGCCTTCAACTTGGAAACTTTCAAGCGTCACAAAGATGGTTGAACCAGTATATACTCATGGTGATGAAGCAAGCGGCAACACCATACACCCTACATGCTGTATAAACCTGCAGGAGTTGTACCCCCACCCCTTTAACTTGTTTGAAGTCTAGTGATTATCTTCTGGTCATTCAGACGCCCTTCCAAGCCGAACTTATGAAGAAGCTAGCTCATGGTGGGAGGCTGTGTATTGTAATTTCTACGCAACAAGACCAACATGACAACTTTGTTGAACACACTTCTTGTACTCGACGAAACTGGCAAAGGAGTACCTGTAGCATTGGTCTTATCAAACCGTGAAGATGCACTATTACTTCGTTTTAGCGTTTGCCAAGTATGCAAGGAGAATTGTTTGAGGCCATCTGCCCAAGTGTTTATAATTGACAGATCAAAAAACAACGCGAGTCAGTATTACAGACCGCCTGGTTCTAAGTTTTTGGTGCTGGCTTTCGAAAGCATATGTCTTTTCCATGTTGATTGTGCTTGGAGAAATTCAGTATGGAGCCATTTTGGATCGGATGAGATAGACAAATTTGCAAACTTAGTGAAACCTCAGAGAGGACCAGTGCATTTGGCGAACAGTGTTTTGCGTCATTATGCCAGCAGGCCTGAGCAATGGGTGATATGCTACTGGGACGGTTTACGTATTAAACTCACCATGGCAATTGAAAACTTTCACTGTCCAACTTAAACACCGGGATGGCCCCATTGATGGAACGTTTCAATAAGAGGCGGATGGCTTGCCGTCGAGCACCTACTGAAGTTTGTTCGTGACTTTGTGCGTCACAGACTAGATTCAATGCTAAAAAGGGAAAGGAAGTAACTAGTCAGACGACTGCAATACACACGATGCATCAGAGAGTATAAAACTGATCACTGCATTTGAAAGGATGGAGGAAGATAGGCGTGTTCATTGTTGTGTCTTCTGCAGATAGCTTCGAAGAACTACCACCGTAAGAAAGACTGGTGGCTTAAAGGTGCAACAAGAGATTTCCGACACTAATATTTTCTGTGGTAGAACCCTATGTTTTTTCCCAGTCGGTGGGAACACTGCTTTCCTCACAGAAAACTCATTATTTTCCTTCTCATCGACTTTTCCTTCTCTTTCTCCCTATCCCTCCTCCTACTTCTCTCATCTCTCCCTGTAAGAAGTGCTCGGGGGGGGGGGTAGACAACACTGTAATAGCGGATCCCCGAAGAGGACTTGGTGTGCATGAAAAAGAGCAGTCCATTCCTTTGGGGAAACCTTCTTCTGAAGGTATTTTCCTAGTAAAACTGCACCAAGCCATTAAAAGAACTTTGGCTTGGATTCAAGGACTCTACCTGAGGTAAAATTGAGAATCACTTGTAGTCACACGACTGGACTAGCTTCAGAAATCTGCCACACAGAAGGGTGGTGTCGACTTATTTCAAATTTCAGTCCTAGTACCCACTTCTTGGTCAAACCTGCACCTAGAATTATTCATGAAAGCCCGAGAACTTTTGTCCATGTCATTGGAGACAGTGTCTACATGCTTTCTCAAAGAAACCGGGTGTTAAAAATTTGAATTTGATCAATAAGGCAATCTTCAAGAGGTGTGCCATCCCTCTGGCTATGACTGACATTTAAGAATTTAAGATGGAGGGCACGGCACAAAACTGTTCATTAATTGTGTTTTTTTTTGTCTTATTTATTATATTTCCCTTCAGTACTGTACTTTAATCATTGTACTGAAACTTGTATTGTGTTGAGATTGTTACATTTGCCACCACTGGTTAAGTCTATAGCCCATACAAATTATTTATACAGTAATTTACGGACATACCCTGAACACTTATTACAAACTGGATATGATTTTTTCTGTTAACAGGTATATATTGTTAAAACATTAAAAAAAAAAAAAAAAAAAACTTTGTCAATTTTTTATGTTTAACTCATATAAACTCCTCAAAGAAGTTTTTAAACTTTTGTGGTGAGTTATCTTCTGGAGGGACAATTTTATCACATCTATCGCCAACTACCGCCCTGACATCAGGATAACTGTCACCTCCACAAAACGCACTACAGTCACAGGATGCAATTTGGGAGCCAGTACGCTTCACAACAGAAAATTAAACATCGCATCAAAATTGAATAGGGAGTCCGGTTGAACCTCATTCTGCAGGACCGAAAAATAGTAAATTAACCAAGGTCTCGATCGCACTTCATTGTTTGAACAAAAAACATCAACCATTTATCCAATGCTTCACTTGGAAACTTTCATTCACGCTTCACAAGATGGTGGCACCAGTAAATACATCATGGTGAATAATCAAGCGGCACACCAACAATCCCTACCTGCTGTATAAACCTCAGGATTGTACCACCACCCACTTTATCTGGTTTTGAAGTCGAAGTGATTAATCCTTCTGGTGCATTTAGACGCCCTTCCAAGCCGAACTTATGAAGAACGCTAGCTCATGGTGGAGGCTGTGTCTTGATCTAACGCACAGACCAACCAAGACACCTCTTTCTTTTTGAACCCAGCTTCTTGTAATCAATCGACGAAAACGGGCAAAGGATTACCTGTAGCATGGTCTTATCAACCGTGAGATGCACTATTACTTTACTTCGGTTAGCGTTTTGGCAGTATCAAGGAGAATGTTCAGGACATCTGCCCAAGGGTTATAATGACGACAAGAACCGAGCAGTATAACACCATTACAAACCAAAAACAACCGCCTGGGTCGGAAGTTTTTGGTGCTGGCTTTCGAAAGCATATGTGCTTTGCGATGTGTTGTGCTTTGGAAAATTTTTTTCCCCAGTATGGAGCCATTTTGGATCGGATGAGATAGACAAATTGCAGAACTCGTGAAACCTCAGAGAGGACCAGTGCTTTTGCGTAACATTTTTGCGTCATTATGCCAGCAGGCCTGAGCAATGGGTGATATATCTACTGGGAACGTTTAACATTAATTAACACCAACATGTCAATGAAAACTTCCTTCAACTGTCAACTAAACACGGCTGTCCCATCGGATGAAAGTTCAATAAGAGGCTGGATGCTTGCGTCGAGCACCTACTAAGTTTGTTCGTCGTGACTGTGTCTTCAACAGACTGATCAAGCTAAAAATGGAAAGGTAACTAGTCAGACGACTGCAAAACTCACAGGCATCAGAAGAGTAATAAAACTATCACTGCATTTGAAAGATGGAGGAGATGGCGTGTTCATTTTGGTCTTCTCTGCAGATAGCTCAAGAATACCCTGTAAGACGACTGGTGAGATTTAAAGGTGCAACAAGAGATTCCAGACATCTATATTTTCTGGGATATTTATGATTTCTATAGATTAGACACTCAATAAAGATTCACTACCTTTTATTTGGCTGCAACTAACTTAAAATGAAAACAAAAGGTGATTCGTATATGCTGAATGTGAGGTGGATCTGGAGAACCCACCACAGTCGCACAGGACAGTGTTGAAAATAAGAAACTACCTTTAAATCTGTATTTGTGCTTTATTTTTTGTCCAGATTGTATAAGGCTTACTGGTGAGATGTGTATCATAGAAAAAGAATAAAAAGTTTAATAAACTTTATATGTCAACTTGCAATGTGTTCAAAAACTCAAAAAATAAATTTTTCACCATGTGGCGGGTTTCCCAGATCGCATCACATATTCATAGAAAACTAGCGGAATTTCGTATTGCTCTATACGAATTAAAATTTCACAAATTTGGTACCAAAGAAACATTCTCAGCTTATTCCTTCAAGTGGGAGTATTTTTGATAAAGCTTTTAGACCACTGCAAAAATCAAATGTGTCCCTTTTTAGGGACCCGTTATTTGAAATCTCTCGCGTTGCACCTTAAAGTCAAAACGTCAAAAGTGTGCCTTGATTGCAAAATATGTCACTTAGAGCTGACCTGACAAGGTGTGACCAGAGAAACGAGGGATAGTGCAAACACATTCATGTAGTGGGCAGTGGACGTAAAAACTACTCTACAAACTTGACAGTTCCCAGCGTCAATTAATGACTATTTAGGAAACATTAAGGAACAACAACACAACAAAGACAGAACTTGGAAGCCTAAAATGGAAATAACAGTTGTTGGCAAGATGTTGGGAGAAGGCTTGAAACTGCGGATGCAAGATATTTACCTGCGCATCTGTGAGGATCTGCTGTCAACAACACCAACCAAGTTGGATGCACTGCCAGAGAAAGTAATGGTATATCGCTAGATCCAAATGATTCAACAACACAGAAAATGTTTTTGGACGTAATTAAAGAAAAATCTCTCTGAAACAAAAACTACACAAAGGTAAACTCAAGTTTAGCTCAAGTGGAACATGGGATGTTCTATACAGTCATTATTGCGACTGCCATAGTGGTGTACTCTGTGCCACCCTTAATATTTTACGAAAAACTTTGATATCATCAGTGCAGTGAAGTCATTAATTTAATCTCAGCAATCGGTCAACAGCGACCCCTTCGTGACAGAGGCAACACACTTTTGTTATGCGCATGTCTTATCAATTAAGTTGCTAAAGAGAGCGCGTGGCTCTTCATCAGCTATTCCAACTCACAAACGCGAGTACGATCTTCACACGTTTTTTAGCAAAGTCTCTGGCGTTGTAACCGCCCTGCTTCATGCTTGCTCGTGCAATTGATGTTGTAAACATGACAGACAGCATCTATTCAATTCCATTATCTTTGACGTTTCTGATTTTGAGCATGCGCAAAAATCATGGAGATGGTGTCATTTGGACTATTAATATCATGTTCATCTTATTTAGATAAGTTTGTCAGCATTTTATATATTTTAGAGAAGATTGATGCATGTAAACAAATCATGGCATCTGGTGATTATTGACAGTATTGGGAGATAGATGTGTTTTTAAGTTTTGTTAATGTCAAGTCCCACTGGGGTTCAATGGAGTCGAGTCCAGACAGGTCTGAGTCGCGGCAATCCGCGTCCATGCATGTGCCCTAGTTCGAGTCCATTGACCTGAGTCCCATGGTCCACACCGATCATGAGACCAAGTCTGAGTGACTCGGAATCGCCAATTGAGTCCGGACGAGTCCCGCTGTTCTAAACTCTAGTCGTATTGCGTCACGCCCCTGTCAAGGCTCAAATCTGCAACCGCTTGCGTCAAAATCGTGTCGTACAGGCTTAGAAAAAACATGAGCGGAATGTGCCAGACAACCAGATGTCCCCGCAGATGTCATGTTGGACTGTCTGCACGATGTATTGTTCATGCCATTACAGCATGATTGTGTGACTAATCAAATCTATCGCGTATGTACGTGCACGTCAGTGGCGTAAGGGAATCTCGCTTATTAAGGCGTGTGATGCAATAGAACCCGAGATAGAAGGTGTTCCTATCCGCCTCCTATAGTTCGTCTCAGTTTGAGGTAACGTCCACTGTGCGCGTTGGTATTGCACCCTAAAACACACGCGCTGACCTTTTCATTGCAACACGCACGTGAATAAAGGCAAGCACAATCGAAATGCTAAGCTAATTCAGAGTTCACGTCATTATGTATAAAAAAACCGCATCCTCAATGACTCAGGACCGAACAGAGTATAATAACGCTGTGGGCTTGTTCCTTGTGCAGTAACACATACCCTATGTTGTGATACACGCATCACCACTGTCCACATTGATCACTCGTGTAGATAGCCCATTAAGTGATGTGTGAGCAATAGTACATTTTAGACAGACACACCGTAGCCCCATGGGTAATGACTACTTTTCGCTAGTAAGTAGCATAGGTTTACAATCACGACAATACACAACACCGTACGTGATCATCAAAATCATAGGCATTCCATCCAGCCTACCCAGCCTTGCTTCAAATACAAAATCGCAACTACCGCCCTGCATGTGACGAGCTAAATATACTAGTCCCTCTCTGTAACAAACATCACTACGCTACTTTTACTCTTCCCTGCAAACAACTACTTGGGTCTGCTGAGGAAGAGATGAAGGCAATGGCCAAATTTGGAACTAAAATCCCTAAAATATTCAAAATTTCAAAATTGTGTTTTCTTCAAAATGTCTTCATCCAAAACCCTTTTGTTGGATGAGGAAAAGTTGCTCAAAATAGACATTTCATAGCTATATGCCAAAAAGGTATATGAGGTCTGTTTGGTAGATTATATGTAATTGATATGGCAAGTGAGTCGATTTAAGCGGATATGTCGCCATTTGGTCGATCTAACGTATATGTAGGCAACCTGTAAATCCCAACTTCAGTAAAGAAACATAAGGACCTTCGCGTCCTGATCTGATTGATTGACCTATTACTTAAAGACACTATTAGTGATTTATACGAAAGAGTCAAAAATAGTAAAATTTGAAGGATTGCTTAAAAGTGAAGGATACGCCTGTAGAATTCTCATAAGTTACTTTTTTCCAACTGAAGAATGACAACAAATGAAGAAAACAGCAGTTTAAAAAATACGAATCTCCATCATTACGTGTTGTAGACTAAAAATTCTGATTTGTACTAATTCGTGCTTCTGGTTCTATCATTATAGGGATGTTAGGAAAACCTAATTGGTAAAGACAAGCAAAAATCTGCTTTTTGATGATTTGTCGATTTTCTGATTTAGCAATCCACTGATAGTGCCTTTAAAGGATAAGCAGCTGATTTGCTAATCCTGACATTAAAAAAATCATAAAAATTTGTGGTTTGGTATTTTGTGACTGGCATAGATGTGTGCTAACATAAACCTGCAAGTGGTTGGCTGAAATCCGTGTATTAAAGACAATACAGTACATTTATCAGATCTTAATTTCTATATGTGCATATCAAAATTCGGACTTGGGATCAAAAAAAAGCCTTCCGTGCGAATACCGGATTTATGAGCGTAATATTGTGCCATGTCCGTACAGTATTGACCTCAGACACAAATTTATTGACCTTTGTTTATTCTGTATGGGGGCAAACCAACAATCAGCCCTGGTGGTGTTCAGCTAATCGCTGTATGTCTAGTTGCGGGAGACGATATGACAAATTTCATCAAAATAGTGGGTTTGCCGACATTGAAGGGGCTTTCTGATGTATGTGTTTTGTATTATCGACTGAGAGCCTGGCACGTGCACATACACCCATCAAGTAAATGGGAAACAAACTTGCAATTTGTGGGTAGGCACAATAATGCATATTGCAACCCTATTCAATACTGTGCTAATAATGGTGGTTAACCACTAAAACGGCTGGGTTTTTGTTTATATCTTGGGAATGAAAGGGATTTGTGGGCTCAAATTTTTCAGTACGACAATGAGAAAATTTACGGAATTCTCAGCTGACATAAAATCCATACTACTTCGCGGGTAAAGAAGGGGGGTCCCAAAGGACGATCGGACCAAGCACTTTTAAAAGTAGGCTATAGGATT
>JAMKCH010077383.1:0-57890 GCA_023653785.1 Ophioderma brevispina | reverse complement strand
AGTTTTGATAAGAAGGTAAATTTAAGTCAAGTGACGTTTATGCCTTCCACTTGTCTTTAGAGGTCATATCTGACGTTTTTGCTTTGTAACATGCTTAAAATTAAGATGGTAGCCACAATGGGCAACCTTCAAGATCTCAAAAAATATATCAAATTTTCATCCTACTGTAATAATATTATTTCGCATATACCAGATTATTAAGTGTAAAAAAGTACATAATGTCTTTACTAGTTTTTATGACGGATACGAAACCACAGGCAATTGGCTGGAACATGACGGTTGGCCAAAATTGTTCATTTGCTGTGGGACATGAGTTGAGGAAAGATACATGCACACAAAATTTTTACAATCTGACCCCCTTATTTGTTGCCTTTATAGACCCCTCTATTTCGACCTTAAATCCCTAAATGACCATAATAATGCTGAATTTCGTACATTTTAGCACTGCTAGTTTGTGTATGTAGCATTAATTTTTCAATATGAATATTTAATATCAATTCCACCCATGAGCTTTAAATGTCTTATACAAAAATTACATTCCACCCACCCTCTCAGATTGGCTGGGGGGTCTGAGAATTTCCCTCTATGGCGATCTTTTAAATATTTAAAAAAAACCTGCAATTTTAAAAGCAATTAAACAAGTCTTTTGGAAAACTATGTCTGCCTCCGATGCAGGTTGCTTGGGTATGAGATTGGACAAAGAAAACACAAGTGAAGAAATGTCTGGGTTTTCATGATTTCTTGATTGTTTTCTGTGAAAAAACATAGAAGAATCTGCAATGTGAAGCACCAGTTTGTATTGTAACTTGTCAACATCTTGCTGTATATCACAGCTGTGAAGTAAGTTGTTTGTCTGTCCCAAAAGTGTTCTTTGATAGTCTTTGATGGGTGATCGTTTTAAATAAGTAAGCCTTTACAAGTTGTATGTGTATACTTACTTACTTGGCGGATGTTTCGGCATCTTGAATCTGAATTTAAAAAGTAAATGATTAACACGGCAAGATCCGTTTTTTCTAGATCTCTCTCCCTGAATGCGTACAGCAAAAGACACGATTTCGAACCAAATGGGAGCAAGAACTACACTTGAATATAGTGTCCTTGCTCTTCCTAATAAGTCAATGATAATAATTATGAATATAATTACAAGGGGAAGGTCGATTTATTGGGGCATCCCTGTGTAACAATTAAGCACTCTATATAAATACCAGTAAACTATGTTTATAGATTCTATGGTGTTTAAGGCTGACGATACATATACGGTCATTTTTCAGTCATAACTTGTGGCGCAAACGTTTACTGCAAAATCCACACCCATAAAACGAATCCTACTCGTTAACTACACAAAAACTTGCGATCATCTATAAAAATCAGGTTTTGGAAAAGGAAATCTGAAAAAGAAAAAAAAAAAAAAAAAAAAAAATTTTCAAAATGTTGTTCCATATGGGCCAGGTCCTGGCAATACGTCGGGTAAACGGTGTGGTTCATGAGCACGTATTCTCTTGTGCGTTTTTATACGTTTGTGCTCGGAACTCGTGGAGACGATAGGGCGTGGTAGGACCCCAAATGCATAAGAATGAGACTATTATTGAAATAAATAACGTTCTCAATCCCAACCCAACTCTTAGTATCGAACATCGGGCGTCCTCCCCCCCTGCAATTAAAAATCGGAAAAAGCTTATTAATGTATTAATAAAAAACAGTTTAAACCCTTAACTATGTGAATGAAGTAGCAAAATCAACTGATTAACATTTGTTGTTATGAATTTTCAGTGACTACCTTGCTGCTGTTAATTGTAAATATTTCGTAGCTACGTGTCAAGGTTCATTTTCAATGTGATCTCTAAGCTGGCCTCTCCGGAGGCCAGCAAAAAAATACGCATCATAATTTTTTTTTCATTTTTTTTACACAACTCAAGTTCAAGCCTTAGCGGGGCATTGTTCTATTTAGAAAATTTGGTGTTTCTATAGGGTATGTTGCCAATTTCACAAAAACGCAGAACCATGTATATCTATGCTTTGGCACAAATTATCAGGTGAGTGAGTAAACATGAATACAAGTTATATGCTTTCAATAGATTTTGATCATTTTTTCCAGAAAACAATGAGTGGTTTTCTAGATTCTTTTCCTACTTAACCCATATTTTCAACAAATTTGCTCAATTACCATGAGCAATTATGAGCTACTTTCAGTAGTGTTTATTCATGTAAAGAATCAAGTATTTAATCAAAGGTCATACATTTTGCCTTAGGCATAAAGCGGAGCACAAGCCATCCAAAATCCCAATATGCCGATGACAGTTGGGGGGTACCATTTCCCATCCCCCACTGTTTGAAAATTGGTTTTACTGCCATAATGTTATTATTTTATGAACTAATTTACCATGTAAACATAAATAGCTTTTATTTACACACAGTTATGAATTTGAAGGTCTATTCTCCTTTGCCGACAGGAATAAAAGAAAGTTATTGTGAAACATTGTGACTTTAATAAGAAACCAATGTTTCTTTCTTTCAAGATGAAAAATGGTTAAATGCCCAAGCATCCAGGAAACATTTCGGGGTGTATGACACTTTCACAAAACACAAATTTTCCCCACAACACTCTTATGGCTGCTTTAAAAAATATTGGGAGATGTAAATACCAAAAAACTGCAACATTATATTACAGTCGACTCATAATTACTAATCATGGATGGATTTACAAGGCTGGGGGCGCACCCCCTCGCATACAGCACGTCGGGCGCGCCTGTTGACTTATAAAATTACTTTTTCGCACTAGGGGGTGCCCTGTAATCTCTAAGATGACGGTACAGGGCGTCGGCGCCGTGTAGATCTAGCTTTGTGGGCGTCCCAGCGCAGTATGTTCCGGCCCCCACCCCCCTTTCCCCCCCCCCCCCCCCCCCCTTCACAAAATTTTGCACAGGGGGTCTTGCCCATGTGTCGTAATACACTTGGTTAAAATGTTGTCTAGGTTTCGTGGGCATAAAGTCACATTTTGGTATACTTATAACTTGATACAAGGGGTTATAGTGTGTTAAACAGATAGGTCAAAGGTCATTCCGGGGTCAACGGTCATGATATTGTTCTAACCCTTACTCTTTGACCACGATCAAACAGAAAACTATTGGGGCCACACTGTTCCTATTTGACTAATTAACACTGCTAATGAAACCGCGCAAAAAATATAGTCCCAATAGAAAGTGAAATTCTGGGAGGGGGAACTTCCAAAGTTTTAGATTTAAACAAATTTTGGCCCAAATATCGCTGATATTGATGATATGAAAATCTTCCGCACCATGGTTATGCGTTTTTTTTGGTGCATATTCCTACTGATATATCTGGGTGCCCACAACTAAATGAAATGGATACCTGTGTAAACCTGGATCTTTTAAACCGAGTCAATGAACTACATTTCGAGCTTGGTAGGAAAAGGCTTCGTCTCTAAAAAGTCACGTCTAAAAGTAAACATGATATACAACAAGTTGTGTTTAACGGCTTCAGTCAAATTCAATTTGTTTGTGCCTTCGCAGTTCTTAATATTCATACATATACCTCTCAGATTAACCCTGCAACTTTCAACACTCCTTTTGTCATGGGTTTGCCCCTGATTGTAGCCAATTTGGTCAAAAGAACCCAGTGGCGCCAATATTCATATTGGTGCACACAATTGGGGTCAAAATCGCACAATACTGATTAAAGAGGTGTTTCTTTTGAAATGTGTACGTTTTACTACCTAAATCGCATGCTATGTTCACTAATCATGGTCAGAAGTATCACTGACCCAAGATACAACACATTCGGGCTAACATCGAATTTGGATTAAAGGTCACATGAATGAATGTAAGGGGAATCTTTGACATTCTAAATTTGTTTCTTCTTCTGTCCCTCAATGACACGCTATGACCACCAAACTTGTTAAGAAAATCACTGACCCAAAGCCCACCTATAAGCTGGAGGACCACTTTAGCCAAGCCCGTTGTGCGAGTGCGCGCATGTGTGTGTGTGTCACCAAAATGTTAGTTTAAAAAAATTGGAACACACCATGGGATCCCTCATATTTGTTGAGGTCAATGTCAGGTGCCAAGGTCAAAGGTCATGATGAGGTCAAGTGAAAATAGAATAAAAAAAAAATGTTAAAATGACCTCCAATTGAAAAGTTGAAGTTCAAAATTTTGAAATTTGAAACTTGGTTTATGGGAATTATGTGTAAACTCTCATTTGTTTGTTAGGTCAAAGGTCATATGCTAAGGTTAAAGTTCATGGAGCGGCCACAGCTTATAGCTTTGACTATAGACGAGCGCGCCGAGCCGAGAACCGCAAAATTCCTAGTAAATTCTGTATTTATGTCTTGCCTGAAGATAAAGACAATGTCATTACTTTTTGTGTTGTGTCTGCTGCAAGTAGAGCGGCACATTATTGCACTCAATACTCTCACACATTGATCATGAACTTCAAGACTGGTCTCAAAACCACTGGCCCAACACTCATATAGGGTGTACACTCCATAGGGGTGACTCTATGGGGTGTACACAGATTTACCTCTGATGATCCCATGTGACCTTTGACCACATTCACAAACGGCAGTGACAACACTGTGTTTTCATGGAGCGCTGTTTTTATTGGAATAAACGATGTAATGTAAAAAACCAATTAATATATTATTGGGTTGTGAAACGATATTTAGAACACTTTTGTGTACTTAATAATGATATATAACAATGTAAACTATAACTACCCAAAAGCTCAACTTTTAAGAAACATTTCAAAACAATATTTGGTATTGACATCTTATTTTTGTCAACCCCAAGCTACTAGCAATATACAGATATGTGTCATTTTACGATAAATAATGTAAAAACACTCTCTAAAACACTATTTTTTTAAAATACTGCTACATATCGCCCCAAGAAAATGATTTAATAAAATAAAAAAAGAACCACCAAACAAAAAAACAGAGAATTGAACGATGTGTATTTTTGTAAAAATCGCATTGAAACTGTATTTGGAGGTAGTTTAAAGGTACATTTCAAGGGGGGCTCACCCCGAAGCCTTCACTCTGGATCTTTTGGCTACCAATCATTTATAAAAAGCTATTTGAAATGAATAACATATTGGGCTACACATGGAAAACAAATAAACATATTGCGTTGAACTGCAAATAAAAATATTGCTAAAGAAATATAGCCGATTTTCTACATTTCCCCCTCCCTCTTTTTCGTCTCAGAGGCCTCTAAATGGGGGTATGTATATCTCAGTAACTGGGGGGGGGGGGGGGGGGGGGGGGGGGGGTTAGATCGGGCTAACGTTGGCCGGATAATTCTTTCCTGCAGTACACTTATCCAAAAAAAATGAATCGATTTGGCCAACCTTCATGTTCCGGACATTTTCCCATACACCTGGTTTTCTCTGTCATAGACCACTTAAGCACAAAGTCATCATGTATTTGGCATTTTATTTGGAATAATGCATAACTTGGAGATGGGATCAATACAGTACTAACTATATTACTCAACAGGTTTTAAAGAATCCTGAAAGATGCACATATTTGCGCCATATTGAATTTTATGCAATGTTAACAAAAGAAATAATCAGGATCATGACTTATAAACATTTCTTATAGTCCGAGTAAGTCAAAGACAAATAATCGTCATTTCATACATTTGTATTTTTATTTCTATCAAAAATATATTACGATAAGTACTGCTATGGCAATAATATAAATTTCAATATCTTGAAGGTGTCATATTAACCTTTACTTTTTGAATTTTAACAAAAATCAAGATGTCATAAAATTAAGCTTTAATGTTCAAGCAATTATTTTCTACTTTTAATAAACAATTTTATATAGTATTTTGACAAATATATTATACGACAATCTTTAGACATCTTGCATTGTGGCCAATTGGCCGCCAACCTTACTTGGATTTTAAGTATTAACTCTATAAATGAGAATTAGTCCTCTGATGGTCAGAGACATATCTTCACCATCTTTAATTTACATACTTTAACACTTGTTAGTAGTTCTTGGCTGATAGTTATATGGCACTTAGTTTTTTAAAGTTTCGGAAGGTGGCCATTAGAACGGCGTGAGCATGATGAAACAAAAAATGACATATATGATTTTCTATTAAGAGGACCAAAATAAACAACAGTATAAGCAAATTAAGAGATGTTTTTTAATCTTTGACGATGCAATATGAACCCCCAATCTTGAAATGGAGGCATGCACAAGCAAATTATCAGATTGACTTTCTAATTGTTAAAGACATATAGCTCAGATTATACTTACAATTTTATTATACCATCTGGACGATGTAACTACCATATTACAGATTATGGTAACTTAAAAATTTTAAAAGATTGTAAAGGGGCCATATTGGCCACAATCCTTAATTTTGACCTTGTTGGAAAAACGAAATTAACAGATAATAGTTCCAATGGAAGGTAACAGACATATATCATTGTATTTATCACATTTTTGTGAGGCCTACTGCACTTCTATAGCGGCCATTTTGAAAATTTCAGATGGCTGCCAAACCAAGGATCCAATGTTGCATCAAAATACTTATTGAATTCCTAAACCATGGAACGTGTGATAATAAAAACTTGACCAATGCTTCTACTAGTCTCAGAAACCGTGATATGGGCAAAAGCGACTTTATTTTTGCGTCATTTTGAATGTATATGGCCGCAAAATTAATGAATCTGATGTTGTTATCAAGATTCTTATGGATTTCTTAACCCTTAAACATGGGTATATACACCAGAATCCTGCTTCTACTAGTCTCAAAGACATCATTGAGCAAAATTTTGGCGGTCCATTTTGAATTCCAAAATGGGCCGCCATAGGGGGATTTAACAAATGCCAATATTGTTTTTCTATTCGGCGAACCATATAACTTTTTCACAAAATGTATAGTTTCCTAATCTCCATAAAAGCCAACAAACTTACTTAAGGACCTGACCATTTATGTAAAATTTAATACCTGCTTCAATTTAGTCCGAGGTACATTCCTTCATGCGTTGTTTTGTAGTCCCATCTGGGGGCTAAGGAAAACCAGTGTAAATTCATAATAAATTATTACTATCCAACATCCCTGTCTGGTTCCCGCACCTAGACTGGCACAAATTTTCTAAAACTATATAAAATGTCACTTCAATTTCATTTCCCCAATTCGGGTGACTATGATACACATAGACTTCAGCAAACAATGGATAAAGATATCAATCACCGGCCCGTATGCGGTGTAGAAAAACACCTATCAAATTCCCCTTCAATCTGGGAGTGCAGGACCACCATTGTTATATAGTCGCGCCGCTGAAGAGATTTCAGCTGTTACGCTCTCCAATTCAGACTGAGTACTTTTCAGATACAAAATACTTAACCCTCATCACGAAATAAATAAATTTTTATATTTAGCTTCTATAGTCCGTGTTCAATTAACTTTGGCCCATGTTTTGTCATCATTTATTCGAAAAGGAATAAACATTAACAAACTCATAGGAATGTTGCTGTGCAGCTTTGACCTAAACAACTTTGTGCAGACAAAATCCGTTAACTTATTAGCGTAACTTCATTTCTATTCATTTAACCGCGTTTTCAGAAGAAAATTTAGTGTCAACGACCTATTATAATGTACATACTGGTTTAGTTATGTGAGAGCGAGAGAGACGGGGTTTTTTTTTCACTCAACC
This sequence comes from Ophioderma brevispina, assembly GCA_023653785.1. Taxonomy (NCBI): domain Eukaryota; kingdom Metazoa; phylum Echinodermata; class Ophiuroidea; order Amphilepidida; family Ophiodermatidae; genus Ophioderma; species Ophioderma brevispina. The sequence goes on along the minus strand of JAMKCH010077383.1, from coordinate 50,195 downwards.
CGAATCGTGGAGTGGTAACCGCTGGCTAAACAATGGCCCTACATAACCGTCCCATTGTAATATCTTTCAAGCTCATGGTTTGCTGAGTCTATAACATATCCATTGGTCCCTGATATTGGGAAAAAGAACTTGAGGTGACATTTTATATATTTTTAAGAAACAATGTGCCAGTTTATGTGCGGGAAGAGTACAGTTATGTGATCGTAATAATTTATGATGAATTTACACTTGGTTTTTCCTTTAGCCCCCAGATGGGACTACAGCAAACGAATTTGTTTATACAGTTGGTTTATTTTGGGGTCCCGTCCCAGGGTCTAAAATGGGTAATTGAAATGTCCATATTTGAGCCCCCCCCCCCCCAACACCCACAAAAAAACCCCGCTTGCAGGTTTGTGGGGATTATACTAATTAGGCACATACAACACGAGTCACGAGTTGACATTGTTGGTATGGGGGGGGGGGGGGGGGGCGTGAGAATACGCTCATCCTTTCGCATGTTTGTTTTCTGGGGGCTTAACCTAAATGGAATTTCCAACAACATAACCTCCTATCCTGAGCCAAAAAAAAGGGAGCAGAATATCCTAAGAGTGCCAGCAACTACGATAGCCCCCCATGTACCCCCCCCCCAAGACCCTCCAGATGGTATCATTTTGTTCGTAGGACCATTCTGAATGATATTTACATGTTACCCACAAACAAAAGTTGTGAGGCATTCAAGATGGCCGACCGTTTTTCAAAATGGGGGCCGCCAGTTAAAATTGAACTTGTTGCCCATATCCGGTCCTGAGGATTCGCAGAGTGATAATTTTTGTGTCCTATACCCAGGGTTTCATAGGCAAGGAATCTAATAAGCTAAAATAATAACCCATAAGTCATTTCATTATGGCATCAGTTTCAATTTCAAATGGCCCGCCACTAAATGCACTTTTGACGTTATCCTTCCATCTGTGGACTTGTAGAAGGATAATGTTGATGTCTCTAACCCATGTTTTTATGGTCCAAAAAGCTAATATAATTTCTTATATACCCCAAATCATTTCATTATGACAAGATGAATAAGTTTTGTAAAAAATAGGCCCTCCTTTTGCAATATAGGCCGACGGCGGATGTTTGAATGGTCAGGATCAAAATGATACCACATAACACTAAACCTCTGCTTTATTTGCGTAATGGTCACAAGCAAATTAATTTGCAATGCTTAGTTTATACATTATACCTTATGTGCTTGTTCTCATTACTGAACTTGAACATTTAAACGCTTATCGCTGTCTTTCACTCTCATATAGAAACTTGTTGAATTCTTGTCTCTGATAAAATCCCATCGTCGCTAAGATGGTCGATGCAAGACTTTCTACTTTCGTTGATCAGAACTTTCAGGGAGTATAGGTGCCATCCACCCATAACGGTGCCAGAATACCACCATTGAATGTCCATCCATGTCCACCGGTTGGAAGAACGTCTATAACAGCACTCATCAGCCGTCTCCAAATAGCGACTTGATAATTGACTCTGCGGATATGCTGCTCCCAATACACCACAACAAGGTGGTAACATGGCGGAGGTCTACATTGGCGACCGATGTCATCGCGACACTTCTCCTTGATGAGGGTACTCAATGCTATCAACACTTATTGGATCTTGGACAGCCATAAATGGCACTGGAATTCATCAGGCCTTAGCATTTCATCTGTAACCTCAAAAACAAAAACCAAAAATTGTTGTCCCAAGCTCTCTAGGATGGTTGAAACTTGGGACACTTCTGTGCACTTTAATTGGCTTTACCTTGCCTTCCTTGAAGGCACTGGCAGTGTCACAATGTGTGAATGCGTGTAAGACCATCAAAGCTGTACAGATGTGGAGTACGCCATCTCCAGTTCGGTTACACATTGATGAGTCGCTTGTTTTGTTGCCAGTCCCATGTATACAAATGTGATCGTGAATCTAAAGGCAAAGTGGAGAATTATGAAACATATGTCACTGTCTGGAGTGCGAACTCTTGCATACTCATACCCCTGGTCTTGGGCATACTTGATGTACAGAATGACTCTTGTGTCAGTTTCCTCCTGAGTAGAGAACAATGCCGGAAGCTCCGTCTTCTTAGTAGTGCAACCGTCATGCATTTCCAATTTTAATTGGCGGCCATTATGAAAAACGGCGGCCATCTTGAATGCATCCCAACTTTTGTTTTGGTAACATGTAAATATCATTCAGAATGGTCCTACGAACAAAATGATGCCACTCGTGGAGGGTCTTGGGGGGTGCATGGGGGGCTATCGTAGCTCATGCACTAATAGGGTCTTATTTAAGGAATTCGTTTACCTCCCACTACAGAAAAGGTTTAACACCTTTGGTAGTTAGTATGGACCCTCTACATTAATGCTAGGTAGGTAGTACTCTCAAATTGTGGTATCACTTTTTCAATAGGGGCCAATTTAAGTTTACACAGGGGTCAAACTTTTAAAATGCCCCAATCATGTTGAAATGTATGCCATGTTTTCCATCTAATCATAAGGATTCCAAAAAATGTATAGTTTGTAGCACCTGCGACCATTGCTTTTGGAGTTATAGGGTAAAATTTCCTAAAATGGTAAAAAAGGTCAATCTCAACTTGTACAGGAGTCAACATTAAAAGTTGATCCGATTATATTTTTAATACTTGCAAATTATTGCCTGAGGTAAGAGGACTCCCACAAAGTATAGTTTTGATTATCTTAAATGTTTTCTTACGGAGATAAGGGTCAAAGAAGGTCAACGCCAATAGGATTATGTTGCCCTATGACCTATTTTGTCGCATAACATAACTATACACTGCAGATGGTACGAACTATTCCTTATTTTGACGCATTAAGCTAGATGAATAACTTCTTTCATTTTTCAAGAAAATTGGAGCAACTTCTGATTTTGACCCCTGTACAAATAGAAATTGACCTTTTTTACCATTTTAGCCATTTTTACCATAGATGGTACAAACTATACATTTTTGGAATTCTTATGACTTATGACGGACAATGTGGCATACATTTCAACATGATTGGAGCTCTGTAGCCATGGCGCGTATGTTTGATAGAGATTACTTTTGCAGGGGAAGTTTCTGGAGTTTTGAGTTACGCACAGGTAATATAACAGAAGCATGATTGATGTGAACTGTTAATAGCAGTGACGATGAAAACAGTGGCAACGGACGTGGGCCTGGGGCCTAACTGTTGAGTAATTTAAGCACAACTTACAAATGTACTGATTATTACACTGCGTAGGCCTATTATTGCATGGCTGTAGCATAATTTACAATTTGAGTGGTGTTACGACTATGGTGTTATGACTTAATGAAGCCTGTGGTATTGTCATGTAGTATAGCCAATTTAGAATTTCGTGCACGACAGTCGTGCATATAACTTTGCCTAGACTCAGTTTACAGTCCCATATTTTTTCTAATATGGAACTGAGATCACTGCCTATCTCCTACACGTAGACAGGTCGAAAAAAATATTTTCTAAAATTTTCTTAATTATCATGATATTACTAAGATCTTTTGAACAAAGGTTTAAGAGATGATTTTTTTAATGTCACTGGGACCGAGACTGCCATAGTAATGATGCACGTAGCAGTTCCACAAATTACCGTTTGGAAATCCCCAATGCCCAAATCGAGCAGGTCGTGTCCGACCCCACGTACAGAACCACATTATATTAATTTGTTCCAAACATTTATTAAGTTGTTTCGTAAATTTATGAAATTATTCCCTAAATGTATTAATTCGTTCTCTCAATTTATTAATTTCCCTAATTTGGTAATTTAGTTGAATTTAATAATTTGGTATTTTAGTAATTTCTTCCCTTAATTTAATAATTCATTTCATGTATTTGCAATGTTACCTCACTTCAGCAATTCTTGTTTTACACTTTGTTGAGTATTTTGCTTTATACTTACCCAGTAAATCCGGAGAAGACGCTGGAAACGAACAAAAACAAAAATAATCAACTCTAGATCAGTCTGTAACAACACATGCATTGTTCCATAAAACATATAAGAACGTACTCTCGACTAAATGGCGCTGCACTTGAAAAGTACAGATATTTAGCTGATATTAAAATATTATCTCTAGATAATAATTTATTTGTAGATAACTTCCAAGCCCAAGCATACACCTCGCGCATGGCGTCTTATCCTAAGAGGGTGGGTTATTTGTTTATTTCTTCTTTAACCTGGGAAACTCAGAGACAGTACAAGTTCCCTCTGTTCTTCCATGAGGCATGTCGTCCAACCCTATTTTTTAATCTGCAGGTCCACATAGTTCAGGTAAAATAAAATTTCAACCAGTCACAGGGTTGCTTATCAGGACTATATGAGGCTTGTTCAAATCATTGGTTTTGGTCTTCAGACATTCTTCAAAGTCATTTGCATAGGACTATGTGTCTTCAAGAGCTTGTTTAGCTGCTTTGCCTCTGGCTTTTAAAACCTATAGTAGGGCGGCTGTAACGTGCTTCTGCCAATTCATCCTTACCAGTCAACAGTTCGTTACCATGAGGGATACCCGTGTGCCCGCAGCATCCTGCAAGGGCCCTGTTATTTGTGAGGACCCATTGTCGGAACCACAAAGTAGGATACATCTACGGCAAATTTATGGACATTAATGAAGAAATTGAAGCATTTCTTAGAGCCCTGTTGAAGCTTTGGCTGTGGCATTAACTCTGAAACCTTAGCAATTTTACCCACGTATAACTTAAATGACCTTTGTCCGCCCTTTCCACTACAGGGATTTCTAAGGACTTTTAGTATGATGTTACAGGGACTTCAAGTTATGAAAACAACCTAGCAACATTGATACTTAATTCAGTTGTCTGTAACTGAACCTCCTAAATATCACAGACGTCGGCTCTCATCAAGAGCAATGTTCCAGTTCATTATTCGCTAGATTCTACAGATTTTGAATGTAACTTACGGTTTGTTATATTAGTCGCGTTTTTACTTGGCCCTGCGCCGACATCGTTCTCACCATAGACAACACAAAAATACTGCGTATTAGACTCTAACCCAGTCACAGTGTGTCTTGTATCCTGATCATCGTTGATCTTGCTAAGGTTGCCGCAACTGACCCAAAACCATTGTTCATGACCACCGTCATCTCCCGGCTGCCATTGTAGTGTTAGCATTGGTTAGATGATTCAACAATGGCAACTGATATCGGCTCAGCTGGAAGTGCTATATGAAGATCAACAAATAAAAAAATATAATTTTCTATTCCATTACATTACATTTTTCAAAAGGTTGTTTCCATCAAAAGGTATTCTGAGAAGAGCGCCATGACGTCTTATATTGACGTAATCAAACAGTGCTGTGCCGTGTGATATCGTCTCATAACATACGGCTAGGAACCAATGAAATTACGTATCTCAAGTGTTTATGAATGGAGGTTTTTACTAACTTAAAGAGTTACTCAACAAACAAAGGTTGTTTCCCTTTTAACCAAAGTTTTCAATGGCATGAAAAAATATCCAGACGTAATGAAATGGACCCTTAGTGAAAACATTTCCACAAAGGGTCCTTTTCATTATGTCAATTGTTTTCATGCCATTATGTCCCTTTAAGTGATCTTATGTGCACAGTATAGTAATTCCACCCACCAAGATGGGCAACGTACCATTTTAATGTCAGAGATTTAATTATGATATATGTACATCCTAATTATGACAATTCAAAGCATTCAGACCGGGATTCAGGCATTGTACTTTAGGCTTGTAGTAAGATATTGATCTGGCAAGTGAAAGATGGATTAGCCGGGATTAGCACATAATACAATAGCAATGGTTTGTGAGCTGATGACAACATGCTTTTCAAGTTTGGTTAATGCTGGCAGTAATGTCAGCATCCTTGTTCCAGAAATTGCCACAAACTGCCACCTCCCCTGGAACTCTTCCTGTTTTTACTGTTTTTTGCAGAATGTAAACATCCAAATTGTTTTCAAACTCGTGGAAGTGATTTCAGTAAGGGTCCTTTTCATTATGTCATTTTTTTCATGCCATTATGTCCCTTTAAGTACAACTACTTACATCCAACTTTGATCTCATATGAAATTTGTAACTGTCCCATGTCGTTACTGACCCAACAGCTAAATGCTCCGACATCGGTTGATTCAGACACACTGAGGATTACTAAGCGACTGAATAGAACCGTGCCTCTGATATCGTCTCTTTCAACAATTAAAACATCTATTTCATACCGCTCATTTCCACCAGGTGGAATAGGTCCTGTTGGAGATGTCCACTCTATACTTGCGCTAGGATTGGCTTGAATTGTTGCATTCAATGTTACTCTGTCACCTTCTTTGTGTATAACCGATTCTGGCGAGTTTTGTTCTAATAAAATTGGTTTATCTGTAATTGAGAAAACAGGTTGTTTTTCCAAATCTAATTTATAAACTGAAGATTGTACGAACTAGCGATATTAGATAAATATTTGGAATTAATGTGTCAAACTTAACCTTAATCCTCGTCTTACAAGGGGGGGGGGGTCTTCGCTCTGGCATGCTAAACCGCTAAAAACTATCGCCCAAAGCCCCTATGTAATTTTTGAACTATCATTTGGTGAAAGAATTGAAGGTATCGCATTCAAAGGGATTAGGGTATGCAGTCATAGAGTCGATGGTACTGGGTAGATGTCACTCAGATAATATTTTACACTTTTTTTCTTGTATGGGGCAAACACTTCTATGTAATTAAACTAGTTATTTTCTTTCATTTAGAGCGTCCTAAAATTAATCTCATGTTTCTGGAATTCTAAACTTATCCGACCGCAAATAGAGATTAAGATACCAAAATAATAAGAATTTTAATAATAAGGATTTTAAGAGGGGTCTATGTTTTCAAATTGAAAAAAATGAGTCTACCAGCTTAATTTAGATTATGCAAGTTTAAACTTTCAACTTCCATTTGCTTTTTGTTAGAGGTAAATAGGACATTCCATTCAAATTTTATGCTCGATTTAAGCAAGCAAGTCTTGCACGTTCGATGCATTTTGTATGCATTTGTATGTAGAAAGTGCCCACCCTGTGATTTTATAGTAAATATAATTTTTAATTATTATGATCACATATTACAAGCTTTTTCTAAATTAAATGACTAAAACATTAAATTCATTATGCATCAAACCAACTCGAAATTTCCAGCTCGCCAACATTTCTTATGCATTTCTTTATTATCACTCACCAAGTGATATTTAAGACAATTATTTCAAAAAAATCATTTTACCCATTAGATCATCCCGTATCTGCACTAAAATGCACTTAAAATATAATAATTTATATTTTAAAATAAATGATCAAATGTTTCAAAGATCTGTTCCAAATTAATGATTTTGTCGCAATTTTTTTTATAATTTTCGAATACGTTTCGCTCAATATCTCAAATGGTGAAAATCGGGATTTTATGAAACCGGTGTGAAAGCAGATATATTCCGTCGGGAGCCACAGCTCCGGGCTCCATCATACTCTACTAATCTCGGAATAAGAAACGCGTGAAGCTAATGTTGCGTGAAAGGTCAATTGAATTGAGCGCCCTATTCTTTACCATTTAAGCCGGACTATGAGTACTTGAATCGCCAAAACGCACAATGACTACTTTAGTCATGGCTAACTCCAATAAGTTAACCCGGTGTGAAATCATATATAGTCCGGTGGGAAGCCATAGTCCGGGGCTCCATAGCCTATAAACGGAATAAAAGGCGTGCAACTAATGTTGCGTAAAGATCAACTGAATCGATTGCCCTATTGTTCCCGATTGTTCCCGGACTATGAGTACGCCGGACAATGGTTACTTCTACACGGAATGAACCTACCTCAACAACGATACGTATCACCTTGAAATATGGCACAGATATCAAGCGACCAAAGGGCTATGAACCATGAAGCGAAGCCGGATTTTAATTTGGTCTTCAATTTTGAATTATGGCATAAAGTTGCACGATTAGTCGGCTGCTTGTTGTCATGGCAACCATATAAAATCCGGATTCGTGGTTTTTAGCGCACTACACCCATGCACCCAAGTATTGTATAAATGCAAGTTACCGATAAACAGTTACATTTGTTCCCGTGTTTAGCCAATCAGAGGCCCTGTTTAGTTACCTTGGCAACAAGATCAAAATAATGCCTATTTTTCAAAACTGTTAAACATAACATAAGCTACAACATGATGTACAACATGCATATGTAATCCATTGGTAAGTCAAGGAAATTACAATCGAAAGTCGGGGGAAAAAACTCGACCCCCTTCCTTAAGATCAAGGCACTAAACTATCACGATGCACTAAAATATTTAGCTGTCACTAATTGGTAAGATGCTATTTGCCATGTATTGAATACAAATAAGGGCCATCAGCGTCATATTAACTGCCACATGTGACGGTTAATGACAATTCCTGCGAATTAGAACGGCCAATTCCGTTGTCGGCCACACACTTATAAAGTCCAGCATTGTTTTTTGGTCACTCCTGCAATGTAGTACGAGAGTCGTCCCTCATCTTTATCAAAGCGGTCCTGTCTATTTTAGTATTATCAAATGACCACCAAACAAAGTCATCTTGCTGTGGATTGGCTATGACATCGCATGAGAGAATAACGGAATCGCCCTCTCGAAAGGTCCGGTCTGGAACGTCAATTCTTGTGAACATAGGGGCGTCTGCAGAGCATAATATTGTATAAGAAAAGCGTGAGTGTTACAGTCTGTACAACATTTACTTACAACTTCCGCTGTCTGCACCTATGCGGTTCAGATGCATTGTTTAGCCTGAGCAGACTGAGATTGTCTTCGTAGTTGTATATACATTAAAATTAAGTCTACAAGCAAAAGGAAAGACTTTATAAAATAATTTCTGCAACCTGGGTAAATGATAAAATTACGTTTTTGGCGTGTCCTCAAAAGCAGTGCGATCTTTTCTTTCTGGTCGCTCCAAATGAATCTATTAAGGAATTATTCCCAGCGACAAATGATTTTTCTTTCCACGGAAAGTAAACTTTCAAATGTAGCATCTGTCTTGTTTCTTCAAACACCTCTCCAATACATTTTTTTATTTGCTTAAAATATAATTTGTTCTGAATTTACTATGGTTAACGCGTTACCTCGTGGAAATACAATACCGTTCTCTTATCTGGAATATGAAATGCTTCCTAAACTCACAGTAGATGTCTGGCTCACAGATTTGACTACATTCTCCTGAGGAGCACACGTTGTCAGAGGTAAGATTGGCACAACACCGAAACTGAATTCCGACGTCATCCGCTGTAAGTCTGTGTGACGTGAAGTCCAGCTGAGTAGTTTTGCCATGGTAATCAGAATCTTCAAACGTAGGCGTATGTTCAGAATCTCGGGGTTCCGCATTAATGTACCTAATATGTAATGAATGAAAGTGTCAGAAAATAATCGTCTACAAAAAGATTTCCAAGTATACATCTTAAAAACGTTACTTGTTAATATTCAAGTGCATGTAATGGTTGGCAATTTGCCACTCAACTTAACGTCAAATGAATTATTATTGATAACACAATGTGCTGTCAAATAAATCTAAATCCACGCCCATTATCTGATTCACCCTTCATATTTCCAAAGCAATACGCAATTAGTGATCAGTAACACATCTACTTATAGCGCGGGAGCTGGCAGACATTTGTAACACATCTCGAGTACAAAAGGTTTGAGTGATTAAATATGTAGACAGCATGACGGCAACCCCTGAAACGTGATTTTTAAGTACCACAAATGGTGCCTTAAGACAAAGATTACACAGGGGTTAAATTTTTAATTTGGTCCAAATCCAATTATGTTGAAAAGTATACGACGTTATTTGCCTAACCATAAGAATTTAAAAAAATAATATAGTTTGTACTATCTACGACTTAAAAGACTGGGAGTTACAGGTAAAAACAGCAAAATCAATAAAAGTGTAATTTGCAGTTGTACAGGGGTCCAATTTTAAAGTTACTCCGATTTTGATAAACAAATTATACATATTAATGACGGAGCTCATAGGATTAAAATAAGGAACAGGTTTGAGTGTCTATGCTTGCTCAAAGCGGCACTGGCACATTTTCACAAAATATGAATTTCTTCAATTTTCTCTCAAATGATAGTCTAAGCCATTGGAAGAATAGAGATACATTTTACACATAAAATAACATACTCAAAAAACAGATAGGGACATTAATAAGAGGTTATAGACATCCAGGTAATTTGTAGGCTAACTTTTAAGTTTTCCATAACTTTAATGAACAAATGTGTATATTACATGAATATCATAGACTCGTGCTCATTCACATTAAAACCACAAAGGTCACAGACCGGTCAAACATGGTGCATGTCGTGGGAAACATGCATACGGCGTGCGTTTGCTTGTGTTAAATGCCATTTCCGTCGTCTGCTGAATTAATGTCGCCGGCGACGTTAATTATAAAATTGTTCTGTTTACCCATAAGGACGCTGATTTGGTCTTAATCATTTCAGGTGAGGGCTAATGTGTATAAAAGCTTTACAACCATGCGAAAATATCGATTTTGAAAAATATTGAGGGCGCACTATTTTTCAAATGTGCCAGTGTCTCTTTAACAAAGTAGGGGAAACAAGATCAAGCCCATTGAATGTAATGGACGCTGACCTCTGTAGCCCCTACATTGGTAACTAAGCATTTAAGACAGTCAAAACTATTCCTTATTTTAATCATATGAGCTCTACCAACAATTTGCGCTATTTGTATCAAAAATCGGCAACTTTAATATATGGCCCATGTACAACTTGATTTTCGATGTTTTTAACCTGTACCTCCCAGACTTTAAATTTCTAGATAAAAAACAAGAAAGATGCTGCATTGACAGGCGTAACCAGAGGGGGGGGGGGCAGCTGCCCCCCCCCCCCTGTGGGGAATCTTGCCCCCCCCTCTTTCCCCCCTGAAAAATTAGTGATTTACATAGGCCATACACTATACTAACAAATTTTAATATATGCTTGCCCCCCCTGAAAATCTATGTGCCCCCCTTTGCCCCCCGCCCCCACCCGAAAAAAGCTGGTTACGCCACTGCTGCATGGCCATCCAAGTCTCCACTTCTTTTGTACAACTTTAGAAGAGGTCGACAGGGTCGATCTACTTGGCATCTCCATCAGTAATGACCTGTCATGGTCTCCTGTGATTACCACAATGGCTAAAACTGCCAGTCAGCGACTAGGATTGCTCCGTCGAGCTGCACCCTATCTTGAGACAACTGATAGGGCTGTTATATATAAATCCATGGTTCGATCCAACATGGAATATGCAAGCTCATGGTGTGGAGAAACTCCCACTTCACTATCCAAACTAGATGCAATCTAGAGACGTGCCATTTCCATCATTGGTATCCCCGAGAGTGAGCTTGCCACTCATCACATCCAACCACTTGGTCATCGGGCAGTTGGAATTGTCACTCTTTTCCACCGCATGTTTTATGGACAAGCACCAGATCTCTTCAGCCAGCTGCTACCTGAGCTGCTTTCGGTTGATCTTTGTGGGAGAGCGTGGTCTAGCAGTTAGGGTGCTTGCCTGTTGCGCAAATTTACTACAAAATCCCGGGTTCGAATCCCGGTGGGTGTCACTTGCTAGGATTTATTCGGGTACTCAACTCTGGATTTAATCTGTATACGAGCTATTGATTAAATACAGAATACCGCTCTCCTCCATGGTTCACTTGGAATTGGGCAATGAATCATGAAAGCATCCCGTCCTTCGGAGGGGACGTTAAGCCGTCGGTCTCGTGTACAGAGAGTCACGACTGTACATGTACATTGCAGTCAGTGTCGAATAAGAGTAGGGTGTTCCCGATCCGCCCCGGTCTCAAAAAGTGGGCCATGTTAGGAGCGTCCATATCATGGATACACGCGGCCCCGGATCAGTTCAGCTGAATAAATCCTGACACCACCACAAGCCACTACCAATGACTTGTGGACACGCTAAGAAGAAGAAGAAGGCGCTCAGTCAGGTTTCATGACCTTCCTGTGAAAGTCCCAAGGTCCAACTTGGCCTCCCACAGAAGATCATTTCTCCCATTCTCTGTAGGGTTATGGAATGCCCTTCCTGCTCATGTAGCATCAAACCAGGACTTGCAGAGTTTCAACAGGGAGGTTAATCGCTATCTTGGCGCCAATCCGTCAGCGTTACTAATTAGATAACTGCTGTTAATGCCTAGATTAGCCTTGACATAAAAAAAGTGCGAAACAATCTCTTCAATAAATTAATGCAACAATTTTAGTGTTTCATGCAGTTAGCAATTTGAAAATGACATGGCATAATTGTCATGTCTCTCAACTGGCATTATTGCTATTGAAGTAACAATGAACTCCTTACCAATTTATGTCGCAATTCGGGTTACTGGAAGAAGACTTGCAGGATATCGTTGTTGTATTCCCCGCCACGGCAATGGTTGGGCACTGAGAAAGCGTTGCCTGCGTCGGGCAAACTGAATGAAGTTAATAGAAATCAATTCATTATCATCATCAGCTATGTTAGCACACTGCTGGACGAAGCATCATAAAAGTAAGCTGTAAATTAGATGCTTAGAAAGTATGGAAAAAATAGTGTTTCGCTCTATTCCCCTATATATTTAGAGATATACTTAAGTTTCCACCAATGAAATGTGTAGGTATAAATTAGTGTGAGTGGGCATATTGTAAACTTGGAGTATCGTTCTACACGGTCTTTAATAAAGTGAGGTATCTGACTGCGTAGTTGAACGTGTCAAATAACAGTTAATTTACAGAAATAATTAGAAATGTTTAATTTTTATTATTACATTTTACGTTCATTTCCAAGGAATCAGATGATAGTGGCGACGTCAGTGTTTCGTGCTGTACATCACATCGTATGCGTTTTTCGGTTGTGTTGTCGCCATAGTGTAAACATTAGAGTACTCGTCATGTCCCATCTCCCACGAACGTTCAAATTATAAGCTTGTGTAGCCGAGCTTGTGATATCAGTATCTTCTAGAAACCATCGTATGCTACCAATGGGATGGGCTTCGATAGCCAGGCACTCCAGTTGAAACGTCTCGCTTTCTCTTACATGCCTTGATCCCGTAATGTAAGGTTTGTTTGGTGGCCCTCGAAGAAAATAAACAACACACATTATATGACCGGTAAAGCACAAATAAAAATAATCGTAGTATAAAGACATCATATTTTAATTTTATACCTTGTTTTGCACTAAGAACCTAAGAGCAAGCATTTAGGGGTAGCTTCAAAAGTCAACCGTCATTTGACCGGCGGTTAATGGCGGTTAATATCCCTAACGTACACAGAGGAAAATCTGACGATCACCGCAAAAAGTGAGGTAGCGGTATTTTCTTGTTAAATCTAGAAGCAATTTCCCCCTTACCCAAGACAGTGGCCGCTAAGTGATTTTTTGAAAAGTGCATTAAAAACAGTTAAGGGACGTTAGGGATATATCATCATAAGGGTTAATTCTTTTTAATGTTATTAATAATTGTTTACTTACATGTATGTGTGCACATATATCAGCAAAAATGGCAGTGGTTCTTTGATTTTTTTTAAATATTCTCAGCCGACTTACGTTAGTGCCCAAAGGGGTCCATGGGATCCCCCACTAATTAACTCATTTACGGCCGATTTCATTTTTTTTTTTGCATGAAAATGAGCGCATTTTAAAGTCGGACCATTACAAAAAAATCGACGAAAAAATCACACGCATAAAGCGGCCAGCGCGAAAACAAATTTTGGGAGTCCATAGGACCCCTCCCCCTTGTCACTTAAGCGTTAACGCGAATATGATTTGACTTTTAAGTCCCCATACAAACTTTGCCAAGTACAACATGTATCAGCTACCCAACTACAATCTCTCCAATTCTGCACCAAAGAGTTGCAATTTCACGTTGTAAGTTATACAAATTATACCCGATGCTTGAAAATTTTCAACAACCAATATGGAGGCCACCATGTTAGCTCATTCCTCATGGCCACCAATATTAACTTCCCAAAAGTCCTGTAAAAATACACAAAGTTTTCATAAAAATACCCCGTTAGAAAAAGTAACTAAATCACATTGCAAACATCTGAGATGCTAGGCTGGAAAGACAGGAGAGAGATAGCTTACTAAACTTATGATAACGCAACTACCCGCCACGCAACTACCTGTATCAAGACTCACTTGAACAGGACACTTTACAAGATACGCCAAGCGAGGGCAGTTCTTCACCTTCGAGTCCAGCAGGAGGGTGCAGACATGGATTCACTGGAATTACTATTTTGCTGCATTATCCTTACCATTTACTTTCAGTTGAACTTGCAAAGTAGCTGGAGATGAAGGGATCCCGCCAAAGCCTGGCACATTTATCACAGCACTGCACTGTACAATCTCCAGATGATGTTCTCGTGAAGGAACAAATATGCTCGATGAAAAGGTATCTAACAGTCTTGAATCATCTGGATTTATCATGGAAAAGGTCACAACATTCTGATTCAGATTCCATGTCACACTAGAATCTGGACGCGTTGCTTTTACCGTGCAATTGAAGACGTGTGTTTTGTCCTGGATAACATTTGCGACTTCATCTGGATTATAACCTTCAGGCTTGTTGATGTCAAGCAAAATTAAACTTGACTCGGTGGGTGGAACTGTAGTGAAAATGATTTACAATAATTACAGGTGATTAATCTCTAGAACGAGGCTATTCGTTGGATCAGTTTTGAAAATTTAACTAAGCTTTAGATCAAAGGTTCGTAGAGATACAACCCTTCTTGCAACAATGAATTTGGCAAGAACATTAAAGTGAATATTGAATGTGAATATCTTCCGGTCAGTCATATTATATACTATGCAGTTTGAAAGTAACTTTAAGGCAAAAACCATAATTAGGTGACCCCTTAAGTTGCTGTTAAGACATATAGCACCTTTTTTTTTCGAACGGAATGCAGCCAGCTAGACCAGCTGACTAATATAATATAATGACTAATTAATTGCAATAGAATACATTTCAATCTTCGAAATTTTGTTGAGGAAAACCTTTAAGAGTAACATATAAAAGTTAAAGCAATAATGACACTTTTTAAAAAGCGCCCGCAATCTTCAAAATTGGAGATGTTTGCATAGTGGTGTTGGTAATTGTCTAGTAAAGCTATACCTGCTAACATCAAAAATGCATTATTTGTCATAGAAGAAACGATTCCGTAATTAGAATCGGAATTCCGATTGTAATTTAACGGCAGAGCTGGAAACGCCAATTTTGTGTCCGTTCATGATGAAATTAATGGCACCTCACAAAAATGTCTGAACCGACGCAACAACTAATGGAAGAGCGTAGACACGTACATCGCGCAATTTCCCGGCTATTTTCATATTGCACATAAAAAATTACTGAGTCAAATGACTCATTTCGACCATTTTGGAATGCGTCATCAATAAGTGAGTCAATTGACTCATTTTTGATGAGTCAGAAGACTCACTAATGCATCAATTGACTCATTATGGAGCTTTATGAGTTTAGCTGAGTAGTGTCTCAGTACACGGACAATTGAAGAACTCACCAAAATGAGTCATTTGACTCAGTCATTTTTTTCTGTGTGAAAGGACGTTTCCAGCAGCCGTTGAATTATTATTGGAGATATCTGATATTAAAGCAATATTAGCACATTTTTTTGAAGAGCGCCCCCAATTTTTCAAAAAATAAATGAGATTTTTACACGGTTGCATTGGTAATTGGCTAGTAAACTATACCTGTGAATGGTTAAGCTCGAAAATGTCTGTGTGTCACAAACGAAGGAATTTTGTAATTAGAATAATTATCGGGGATCCCGATAATAATTCAACGGCTGCTGGAACGGCCTTCCAATGTGAAATAGCCGGGAAATAGCGCCATGTACGTGTCTACGCACATCCATTAGTTGTTTTATTGGTTCAGGAAGGTCAAGTTAGAGGTTATCTTCTCGAGGTGGCACTATTTTATGGACGGACATAAACGTAGCATTTCCAGCTCTGCCGTTAAGTCCAATCTGGGATCCCAATTCTAATTACAAAATGGTTTTATGATAAATACGCTTTTCTTAGCATTCTCGTTCGCAGGTATAGTTTCCTAGACAATTACCAACGTAACTGTGCCAAAATATCAGCTTTTGAGATTGGGGGCGCTCTTCAAAAAATGTGCCATTATTGCTTTAATTATTTTTAATTACAAAATACGCGCGTAAGTCGAGAAGCAATTTATTACAGTATTTATCGATGTGCGAGCAATAGCAATGGATATGATACCTTGAACATTGATTACCACTTCGCTGGTTTTGAAGTCACCGCCCACTTCTGTAACTCGACATGTTAGTGTGTTTCCAATCATGTTCAAATCGGGTAGAAGTGAAACCTGCAAAACGAAAAAGCACGTGTAACAGTATCATGAATATAAAATGCCGAAATTTTACTTAAAAGATGATGCTGTTGTTCTTGTTTTTGTTGTTATTGTTGATGTTCTTGTACTCACACACACACACAGCAACACCCACAAGCGCCCCCTCCCCCCACACACACATATACAATAATTATTATATGAAGCTTTTTCATACCTGCCCTAACGTGTCATCTGCACTAGGATCATCAGAATTTGGTATGGAAATAGGATAGCCAATATCATGAGGAACATTGTGGCCAGAATTTCCACCGGAATTTCCATCGAACACTTCCCACAACATTTCAACATTTGGTCCACCCAAACACCGAAATGTATGGTTTTTGTTTTGAATAACAAATACCTCCTGGCCGCTAGGAATGCGCTCATTAAAGTCGTCTGATACTTGAACATCGGTGACCGCTGCAACATGAAAGAGAATACATATTACGATCCCATAAGATGACGGAGATGAGAAGAATAGCTAGTTACAAAATGTACGATGTCAAGATATTGCTTCTACTCCCAATTTTTAGACTTAAGACTTTTTAGGCTCATAAGATACTGTATTATTTATGCTCTGATAATGTAATGTTATGTTAGAAGAGTGCGGCACCAATTAAATATTTGACAACTGTTCTAAATTTTGAACTTCACTGTTAAAAAAATTTCCGTAAATTTACGGAAATTTCTGGCAGCAGTATTTCCAGACATTTTATGGGTAAATTTAGAGAAATTTCTGTCAATTAACGGAACTTTGACAGTAATTTTACAGACATTTGTCTCATATTATGGAAAAAATGTGTATTTTAACAGAATTTTTCCGTAATTTAAAATTACGGAACCAAAAAAAAAAAGTCCGGAAATATTGCTGCCAGAAATATTTCCGTAAATTAACATTTTTTATGTTTTTTATTTTCATTGTTTTCTAAAACAGATTTTACGGAAATTCTGTTTTCTTAATTTACGGAAATTTTTAACAATGTTCTTTAAGAATTAAAACATAAACGCAATCTAACCATATGGGAAATGGGCTTATTCTATGGTATAGATAATAAATGAGCTGGATGCCGATAGTTAAAATAACGGGCGTGAGCGCGTGACTTGGTTAACCAAGTCACGTGCGAAAGCCTGTGATTTTAACGAACGGCATGATAGCGAATTGATTATCTTGCATACACTACATTTGCTAAAATTTCATTACGAAATAATTTATCGCAATTTAGTCCTTGTCACCGTCTATTGTAACATCGTGTTACAAACGCTTAAGCAAACTGCAAATGGGTTGTATTGATTGCTCTGGTCATTAACCATCGAGCAACTAGTTTTAAAGTGGCACTGGCACATTTTCACAAAACATGAAATTTCTTCAATTTGCTAGCATATTGCTAATGTATATGAAAGCTTAACAACCATGCAAAAAAAACAATTTTGAAAAATCTTGAGGGCGCACGATTTTTCAAATGCGCCAGTGTCTCTATAAAGCTAACTTGCTAATGGATTGATTAATGCTTTGTTATATAAGAAGCAAATATATGGGGAGTATTTTACGCCCCAGACTTAGTATTTTAGCAATTTGAGTGTAATTGAATAGGGTTGAAGACAAAAAAAAGAATCAACAAATCTTGAACTGATGACCGTCGCTGTTAAGAGTATATTTCTATTTCTATACATAAACGTTGCTTTATATGTGTTGTGTCATGTCGAAATTTGTGGAACCAGCATTTGATAAATTTTCAAATGGAAATGACGGCGTCGGATGATGAGCTTATGCAAGTTTCTCAAGAAGTTGGAGCTGACTTAGAAGTCAAAGCAAAAATGGGTATTTTGGGGGGTCATCTTAAAATGCTCATGGGGGTAGGTTTTTGTTATTTGTTTTCATTTTTGTCTTCTTTAAAATATTACCTAAAATGAATTTCAGTTCGGCATACGAATTTAAAATTGAGAGAGTGAAAATCAAATATCTGAATTTTATCATGTTTGCTGTTGTAAAAATAATAAATTGTGTCATGTCCTTTTTTGAGAAAATATTTGATGTAAGAGCAATCAATTACTCAAGTTCAATGCACAGGTAGCATACCGCAAGATATTTGTAAATATAGTGTCGTCGTATCCAGTGGACCACATGTGCCCTCATGTTTCAAGTTTGTACTTAAAACTGTAGCATTACCTGAACTTTATCCGTAAAAGCTGCTGAATTCATCAGGGTCACCAATTACCGTAGGGTTACTAAATGGTCCAACCCGGATCTTTAGATTATACTGCGTATAAGCTACTCATACACGAGCTTTCCTTAGATGCTTAGTATTGCATAGTTTGTAATTACCTGTGACTTTGTACTGGGACAAACAAAAGCATCAAAGAAATGAAAAGCAGAAAACGTCTGAGATATTGATGAATTTCATTGTGTGAAGCCGACGATATTGCAGTTGAGCAGTACCTGAAGTAATACCAGCAGCCGAATCCAGCTGTTTGGAAATGCGAGGAGGAAATTGGCAATCGGTTCTCTTAAACGAAGCTTGTGTCTGATATAAAGACGTCTAATTACATCTGGTCTCAGCGAAAACCTGCTCAGCTATAAAAAAAAAAATCACGTTTTTCATGGTTTTATAGTTATATTCTATTTATAATGTTTATCTGATATTGAAAGGAAAAATGAAACTGTAAATGAAGAATTCTAGCACTTGCAAGAATTCTGTAAATTTATAGAGTTCTCCTTTGATAAACTGCCCATTCCTTATTCTCTGTGTCAGATGTTTGCATGTCTGTAACAAGTATAGCTATACTAACATATCCTACAAGTTATAAGGCTGAAAACAACCTAATAAAGACAAATTCCTGATAGTTTTAGTCATTAATGTCCGTATATCACTTTCTACAACACGTAATTGAATGGAGATTTGTATCTTTGAAGAGTGCTGTTTTCTTCCTTTTTTGCCATTTTACATTTGAAAAATAAAATAACTTACGCGACTTCTGCAGACTTATATATTTTGACTCTTTTGGGTGGATCACTGATAGTGCCTTTAATGAAAGTGCCCATCTCTCAACCATTGCAGAGGAAGAGAATCATACCCAAAATTTGAAGCCATGTTCATATAAATTGGAGTTAATCCTTGATTTTTGTAAACATTGGCTACCTTATTCATGTTGTTAAACTCAAATTAAATACGGTACACCACTAGTGATCAAAATTGTGCAAATGCATCTAAGGAGCTAAACATACTCTGTTAGAAAGCACTCTACACTCACTCTATATACAGTTAGCACAAAAAGTATCTCGGCATTTGTTTTTCGATCAGTATTGTGCCAAAGACCAATTTTCAAGTTTTCAAGAGTTTACATTTGTTGCCTAGGCTTTACTCTTTTATTTAAAGCAATAGTAGCACATTTTTTGAAGAAGCGACCCCAATTTTCAACATGTGATTTGATATTTGTGCACAGCTATGTTGGTCATTGTCAGGAAAACTATATCCACCTGCGAACGAGAATCTCAAAAATGAGGATTATCATTAAAATGAGGATTTTAGTAACTAGAATTGGATCCTAGATTGTACTTAACGGCAAGGCTGAAAAATTTCGCCAATGTGACCCTGGAAGAAGTGCGTTAACATTGTTTGATGAAAGGCACGCCACATCATGTGTCAGTTAGATGTCTCCCGACTCTTGGTTGTGAAGGCATGTCTTCCTGAGCTTCCTACCATGCATCACAAAGATACGTCAATCTATCGTATTCAAGAAGGAGTTTTTCCATCTTCCTACAACTCGCTCGCGTGACACCACTGATTTTAAGAAGGTTGGAAAGGATCCGGAGGACCTTAACAACTATAGGCCCATTTCCACTGAAATTTCTTTCGAAGGGCGTCGAGCGCGCAGCAGTGGCACAGCTAAGGAATTCATGCATGAATTATGGACTATTTATGGTAAAGAAACAATCAGCGTACAGAAAACATTTCTCACCGAAACCGCATTACGTCGGGTCCACAATGGACATTCTCCGGCACTGGATAGCCGAGAAACGTTATGCTTGGTCTTCTCGATCTCTCAGCCGCTTTCGATAAGGTTGACAATGTGTCTTTTAAACGCGCCTGAGGGTATGGGATCGTTATGGCTTTGGTTGTATGTAGTCCTGAATGGTTTGAAAGCTACATCTCCGATCGCAAACAATATGTCGCTGTCGGCGACCAGGTCATCCAGAATTAATATGATTACCTGTGGTGTTCCCAAGGGATCGGTCAGACGGGGTCCTTTTGATTTCACCTGTCTTACTCTCACTCTGGAGGATTGTTATATCCAGTCATGATGACATCAATGCAAGGTTTTATGCGCCGACACTTTTCCAAATGTACCTCGATTTTGACCAAGACCAAACATCTCGTCATGTGGCAAAGCTTCAAGAATGTGTGCGTGATGTAAAATCATGGATATGCGTTCAAATCATCTTCTAATCAACGACACTAAAACTGAGATTGTGCATTATGTTCTTCGCGCTTTGCTAAAGACACGCCTTCCGTCCCATCTGGTCTAATAGGAGACTCTGCTGTCGGCTCGTCTGTCGAGAAGCGGAAAAATCTTGGCGTCGTGATGGATAAGCATATGACACTCGCAACTCAAGTAAATAACATTTGCCGTTCTGCTTGCATTGCCATCCACCAAAATCGGTCAGATTCGGAGATATATTGACAGACAAATACCGTCGAACGTCTCGTTCACGCTTTCGTTACCTCGCGCCTGGATTCCAATAATTCCCTTCTGTATGGACTCTCTGCATCCACTCTCGTTAAGCTTCAACGCGTTCAAAACAGTGCTATTCGTCTTATAAACCGGTTTGCAAAGAAAGACTGTAATATCAACGCTCTTCGTCGTGATCTTCAAATGGCTTCCAATTAAAGGACCGGATCATTTTTTTAACATTATTTTCTCATCACTTTTAATCTCTCATGGTATGGTGGCTCACTCTTACATCGCCGATATCATCAAAGTTCATGTCCGAATAGCACGCTTCGTTTAACTATAGTTGCTCCTCCCAAAATGCCACCCAGTCGCGACGGGTTTCAACATCTTGTTACGGCGAGAGGCGTTTTTAGCGTGCCCCCCTTTGTGGGTTTTTTGTTTTTTTTTAGGAATTAGATGCCTGCTCACATTCATAAATGCCACGAAAGGTTACCATTTTCACGGTCTTCTGAGACATATTTATTCGATATGATAAGTGATTTTAACTTGTATATTGTATTGTAATATCATTCTTCAGCTTCTGAGAAGCCGCCTGTTTTTTTTCATTAGCTTTGTCGTGTTAATTTTTTTAAGTAATATGATTAATCTTAAGGTCCAGTCTGCTCGGTTTTTACTTTGTGAAGCGCGCCTAGAGGCTCTTCGGGTGTTGGGCGTATAGATACTGCGTGTTGTTGTTGTTGTGAAAATGATAAGCTTAGTCCGTCATGATGAAATAGTGCCAAACTGTCAAGAAAATGACCTCTAACTGACTTGCCTGAACCAATAAAAACAACTAATAGATGAGCGAAGAGATATTCGTACATGGCGCTATTCCCGGCTAGTTCATATGTAAGGCCGTTTCCAGCAGCGCCGCTTGAATTATTATCGGGATCCCGATATAATTTTCTAGTTACAAAATCCTTCGTTTGCGAACCATAAGACATGTATGAGCTTAACCATTCACAGGTATAGTTAGTTTACTAGCCAGTTACCAATGCAACCGTGTGAAAATCTCAATTTTTTTGACAAATTGGGGGCGCTCTTCAAAAAAATGTGCTAATATTGCTTTAACATCTTGCTTGTAAAAGGCGTGCAAAAATGGGTGAGATAGAACGCCTGAAAGACGTAAAACCCCCAAACCAAAAGTTGCAGTTTTTTAGTTTTCAATGGATATTGCCGTGTACTGCGACACGAACACGCTGACCACAATCGATTTGCAAATTCCAGCTCATTCAGTCGGAAACCCTATTGTGTAAAATCAATACATACGTATTATTGCGTTGTTCCACACGGTGACCATTGAAAACTCCGAAAACTGGCAACTTTTGGTTTGGGGGTTTGCGTCTTTCAGGCGTTCTATCTCAGTCATTTTTGCACGCTTTTTTACAACAACAAAGTGTATATTTCGAAAACATTGCTGATCGAAAAATATGCAGAGATACTTTTTGTGCCAACTGTATACACTGTTAGAAGTCACTGTAAATGGTAGCTATTTCCAGTTTCAAGGTCAAGGTCATCAAGTTATTGCACATGCATATTGATTCAATTGCGACAGTTGTCAATTTTTACCCCGTGTTAACCTTCTAAGTCCCTTCCCTGAAATGTCGGAACATTGAAGCGGAAAGCCCAAGGCAAAAACATACAACATCTATCTGTCAGGGAACCCCACACGCATTTTCAAATCATTGTTCCCAGAGTTTGGTCACGAGGTCCTCTACTATTACAATTTTTGCACAGTTGTGTTAATAGTTGTCAAGCAAATTATAGCTGCGAAAAGTAATGCTCAAAAGTGCGTATTTGTCATAAAAGAAGCATTTTCGTAAGAATCGGGATCCCGATTGTAATTTTACGGCGTGGCTGGAAACGCCAAATTTCTGTCCGTCCATTGTGAAATAGTGCCACCTCGCGAAAATCGCCTCTAACTTGACTTCCTAAACAAACGGAACAACTAATGGATGAGCGTAGACACGCACATGGCGCCAGTTCCTGGCTATTTCATGTTGGAAGGACATTTCCAGCAGCCACTGAATTATTCCTCAAAAAATGTGCTGTGAGCCACTATCACCGATTTCTGCACAATGTAAACAAATCGCTCTCCCTATTTTTCATCAAAGTCCATTTTTGGCACTGTTGTATTGGAAATTGTTGTAGTAAAGACCCCTGTAAGTGGCTAAGCATAACACACCGTATTTGTCAAGATATTATGATTTTTATGCTTTGTTTACTAGTAAAAGTCGGGATCCGACTTTTTAAGGCAGAAATAGTCGTAAATGGCATCTTCAAGACACTTTAAAAGGCCTAAGTGTCTGTTTTTCACAAAAAAGTAATATAAGGTGTTGATATGACCTAACACTAGCAATTAAGAGACAAAATGGGCATTTTTAATTTGGAAAAAAAATGACTGATAGTGGCTTTAACTCGCTTCCACTTTATGTCGGAGTCACTGAATACTGGTAGAGGTCAAGGGAATCATCGATTTTGTGCATAAACATGTCCATCTCAATTTTCTGAAATATGCAACATTTTGATTCTTTTCCTTGATCTTTACAAATCAAAGGTATTATTTTTGTATTAACCCATTAAAGGTCCCAGGAAATGAGATGATAAACCTACTCCAAATCTTTACGGGATATTCCATTCCAATAAACAGGGCCAGAAAAAGAATACACTACCAGTGACATCACTAGTGAAACTATTGATTTTCAGTCAGTGTCATGAATAGATTCACACCAGTAACCTGGAATTTTCTGTTACTCTCTGAAAAATCAATAGTTGCTCTAATGATGTCATCACCAACCCAAATATTGAATGCTTTCTCGCCCTCCTTGTAGACTTGACACAAACCAATTCTATTTGCATTTCCTGGGACCTTTAAAGGTAACACAAAATCTTAAACATGACACTCTCTGTGATCTGCATGTATGCTATCGCTTAATGTGTCATATATTCGATAGATCGTGATAAATTCACTGGGCTGCTATGTTCAACTTTATATTATGAACTCCACGTTGGTACTCGTAAGTTTCGAACGTGGAAATAAAAAATGATAATCAAAGCCAATTTCAACCTTAACCTACAAACATCTCCTTAAATTGGATTTACAGTTTGTGAAATTATTCACTTGTAAGTAATAAAACTACAAAAGGCAAACATGGCAAGGCTAAATATAACATTAGTTATCACATAAAATTATACATAAAATGAATACAATGCCACGTTCAAGCCTAAGTTAATTAATACACCACATTCAGGCAACCACTGACTAAAAATTGGAATGCGGAAATACACATTGAGCAAATTAACACGGAGTTCGAAGGCTAGCTACTTTATTTTCATGTTTTCGTGCTCATTGAATGTTTCAAACACTCATTCCATAAAGCGCAAAGTATAGCAATCATGGTTCTGAATTAAAACAACAAAACAACAACATAGTTTAGTATTTTATACCTAGCACGCGTTGATGATCGTACGGGTCAGGCGAAATGATTTAATATTCAATGCATCTGCTGGTGATTTCATCCTGGCGAATGTAGGACGAAAATCTTTTGTTTTTCAACACATTCTACCAATTTCCTCCTTTTAAGGGCCTCGTCCATTTGCAACATTTTTATAGGAAATACCATCATCATCAGGAGCCCATAAAAAATTAGCCCGGTATTTTGCACTGAAAGATATTATTTATCCAAACGGTATTTTTTGTAAATGTTTCACTTTGGAACGCGTTCCTTATTGTGAAATAAAAATACAAATTAATTGCACCGTTAATTAGTAATTATGAAAAGGGCCTCCTGAGCATCCCCCTTATCCACTAACAGGAGTGAACAAAAATAATTTTCCACATACATGTAACCTTCGACCTTTGGTTGCTACACATGTATGTAGACTTAGTCGACGGTTTTGTTATTACCAAATAAAAATACTTAATAAAATAATTGTTTCTTTAACCAAATATATGCTGATATGATTATATATAATTTGATCCAGAACTTATTTCTCTGTCCAAATGAATGGGCAAATCCATGGTTTGAGAAAAAGATGGCATGAAAAATACTATACTGTATCAAATACCCAATTTGTAGCTCTATTTAATTAATTTAGTCTTTTCTTATCTCACAAATGTCGTTAGTTAACTTTTTGATACAAAAATGGTCGCTTTTCGGCCGGCATGAAAATTTCTATTTCGGCGATCGATCGCGAAAGTGATGGATCGTAAAATTGTGGCAGCAGTTCTGCCAACAAATTCCCGTAAAAATACAGCTTTTACGAGTTTCCATTCAAAATTGCTGTATATTTTACAGTTTAATATATTTTACAATTGCAAACTTTACAGTATTATGCATGTATCAAAGTTGAAACTTGGAGGGCTCCCAGCTTGTGCATACTCAAATGATGTTGTCGTTGTTAACCTCGCAATTAATTTTAAAAAACCCTGCTTCGTCGCCAAATCGTGAAATGCTCCAGAAATCTCCAATAGCCACTTGCCATTAGAAGAGTTTGTCCTCTTCTGCAGTCATCGTGCTGAAGTTGATGGCGAATGCGCATTTTGTATGGATGGAAGATCAAGTCAATTTTTGTTATCCGGCTGAAAGATGAACGGAAGAATCCATTCGGGGGGGCACTTGTATTCAAAGGTGGATATGATGCGTGAACAAGAAAACACGTAAAAAGGGTCTCTTTTTTATAACAGGCGATGTACGCGCGTACACTGATTAGGGTGTCGAAACAGCAAAATATGGAAAAGGGTATGTTTTTTCGTAACCCTGAAATTGTGATGTACTGGTAATAAGTGTATATTTTCAACATAATGCATTGCTTACTTGTTCAGGGGTAGCAAAACTGACAAAAGACTTGTTTATGGTAGCAAAAACAGACAAAAATGCTTGTTTAGGGTATGTTTTTTAGTCGGTGGAAATACTTGTTTAGGGTGCATTTCGGAAGTCCATGTTCACGTATCATATCTACCTTGAATACAACTGCCCCCGCCCGGAAATCCATTCCATTTCTTCTTGTTTTTTAATAAACCAATTTTTTGTTTTTTTTTAAAGTGGTTTCCCTTGCTGCTTTTGAAATCAACGTAAAATGAATTGAAGGTGTTGTCCTCACCGTACGTCTTCTCCATGAGTTGACCCTTGATTCCGATGAAGGCGGGCTCCGTATCAAGAGCAAAGTATTACG
Source organism: Ophioderma brevispina (assembly GCA_023653785.1). Lineage (NCBI taxonomy): Eukaryota > Metazoa > Echinodermata > Ophiuroidea > Amphilepidida > Ophiodermatidae > Ophioderma > Ophioderma brevispina. Next base: position 23,914 of record JAMKCH010077383.1, on the reverse strand, counting down.
TCGCACGGAAACAATTAAAACGTGGTGGACGGGGTGTAAAAAATTGTTCAGTGACGAGGATCTGGACAATTAAATCAACACTGACCTTTTCTTCCGTGTGGTCGTACTTAAGTTAAACCAACGCAGTGTAATAATTAATTGGTACTCAATGTTCTATGTCAATATTCTACGTACGAACACCATTATCATTCATAAATTTTAGTGTGGCCTATGATAAATAAATCATCTTCAGTTTACAACTACCAACAATGTGGGGAAGGGTGTGATTGAGTAAAGGATGCAGTAAAAAAGCGACTAGAGAAACATGTATTTCTTATGTATGACGGATGTGAAATTCTTATAGGCCCTATTTAAACTCTCAAGTTAATTTCGTCTCATCAATCACATATATTGATAACGCTCGATCGTAAGGTTGCCCCGAGCCAGTTGTAGACCACGGCCACATACTTATTTAAAGGCAGCTCAGTGGTCTATTTCTAGCACTATTTCTTGACTAATGCATGCACGGGCATTGCGATATAATACACCCAGCCACACCACTGCGGCGTGTGTGGTATTCACCGTTCTCAACACAACCAGACTCGTTTAATGATTATATGAAGTATTCACACGTCTCAAATACTAACTATACACAATTCTAACATATGTTTGGTTATGTAAACTATAAACAATAAGCTATTTCCAATTATAAGGCTACATTAGTAGGATGGTTTGAAAATACACAATGCAACTACGAAAATATTAAAACCAAACTATAATTAAATACACCACAGAACTTCCGTTTTACTTGACAGGATAATAGACATCGATGTGCATTTTCAAGTTAAACAGTTCCGTTCCAGTAACTATCGGAAAGTTATTATTACAACAAAGATAGTAATAATGAATATGCGCAGAAAAATCAAATTATTGAACTCCTTTGTGTTTACAAAAGTGTCCGTTGAAATTAGAGAAACGTTGGTTCTCCTGTAAACATAACATTTGGAGAGGCCGGGGGAGAGGCGGTTCAGTGGTATTATTTCTAGCACTCTTTCTTTCATCTTGCATGCCAATCGCGCCGGCGCGGTGAAATATAACAGTAATTGCCCGTGCGGTGGTTATCATCGTTCAAATCAAAATATACAAACATACACAAAGTTCTAACATTTTTTTGTTTAATATACACAAAACTTAACGTTAAGCATTTCCAACTGATAATGCTACATTTCAAATCTATGCATTTGTTTGAAAATATAAACTATGCAAATACGGAAATATTAAAAAACAAAATATAATTAAATCACATAACTTCCATTTTACTTGACAGGAAAAAGACATAGATGTTTTTTCTGCATTTTCAAGTTTTTGACTTTTTTTATTACGTATTTTGTATTTGTGTATATTTTCAACAATAAACTAGATTTAAATGTAGCCCTATAAGTTCCTATAAGTGGGAAATGTTAATGTTTAGTTTTAGTATTAAAACATATCACTCTTAGAAATGTGTATAGTTTGTTTTTTGATTTGCGAACGTGTGAATACTTAACTCTGCATGGGCAAAATTTACTATTTATATACTTCACCGCACGGCGCGCTATGAATGGCAAAGCGAAGAAAGCACGCTGGAAAAAATGACACCGCTAAACGGCCTCTCTTTTACAGGGCTACATGTAAACCAAAGTTTATATAATTTTTAATTACTTAACGGACGGTTTTGTACACACAACAGGAGTTCAAATTTTCATTGCTTTCTGCGCCATATCATGTTTATTCGTTGGTTTTAATACTTTCCGATATTTACTGGAACAGAAATGTTTGATGCAAATGCACAATTATGTCATATTTTCCAGTCAAGTAAAAGGGAAGTTCGGTGGTATTTGATTGTATTTGTTGTCAAATTTCGTAGTTTGCATTTTGTGTTTTTTTTTCACAATAAAATTTGATTCTAGAATGTAACCTTACAAGTTTGAAATGCTTATTGTTGGTTTTACATATTAATCCCAAAAACCTGTTAGAATGTATCTGGGTGTATGATTTGAGAACTGTGAATCTAACACCGCGGGCAATATTACTTCACGCGAGCCCATGCGTGAAAACTAAAAGCGAAGAAGAAAGACCGCTAGAAATACACAACTCAACTGCCTTAGTATTAGTGTGTACAACCAAATGTGTACAAATAATATATTAAATTATAGCGGCGGACCACTACGGCCCCCCGGGGGCGAAGAGTGATTCAGACATTAAGACGATATTGATCGATCAATACTGCTTAAATTGGATAAAGATTTTCTCCCGTGCGGCTTATTAAGTTTCCGCTGAGGTTTGTTATTACAATGTGAAATGCGTGTAGAGCTAAGATATTTTGCGGTGCGAGGTGTTCCGTCGGAGGCGTTTTCCGAGGCAATACTTTTGGTCTGAGACGGGGAGGACCGCCTCAAGTCTTGTGGATGTGCCATGATCTCGATATTCACATTTGCCCAAGTGGTCGGTTAAGATGGCGGATCCCTGTCGGGAAAGGCTCCTCCAAAAAGCATCTTGCGTAGCTATAGGGCTCTTGGTTTCATGAATTTTGTCACAAGAGATAACACTGTGCTGAGTTGTAAGCTGCACCAGTTGCTGCTTAAAGTTTGAAGATGATGAAGTATTTTTCCATTGAATTGGCCTATTCTCAAGTAACTTTCTTTATTACATAACCTAACAATGATAAAAAAAGTTACTCTTTCCACCTGTTTGCCAGAAAGCAACAAAATAGCATTCAATACCACACAAGCAGCATTTAATGTCCACACGTGAGCGTGTGTTTTGACATGCCAATTTCAAAGCAACGGTGGTCATTAATGAGGCATATGAATAGAAAAATACTTATAGTAAAACAATGTTATAGTACAAGTCACGGTTTTCCCAAATTAAGTTTTTAAGTTTCTTTTCGGGGACGCTTGGACTGTAATTTTTACGATAATTTGATGGCAGAATGTGCCTAGTAAAATACTTGTCAAAATTATATTGGTACAGCAGAAGAAGTAAAAAAACACCTATCGTTCTTGTTATTAAAGTTTTCAGTTAACAATTAAAAGGATTCTAAAAATGCAGCCCAGGAGGGGACACCCACGGTTATTGCACGACCGAATTGTCTCAAAAAATCTATTTTAGTCCCCTCTCCTCACCCACAATTTAACATTACTCTAACTTTATAACTAAGACCTAACCCTAAACACGAACTCGAACCCAAGGCCAGGCGTAAGCTACGGGGAGGGGGGGGGGGTGCGGGGGGTTGCGGTCGCACCCCCCCAAATTCACAACAAGGGAAAGGGTTCCACTTTGCTGACATATTTTGCTAAAAGTTAAAAATTTAAGCAATATTTGCATAAGTCCACTTTTGGTGATAAATGTTCAAAAAGTCCAAAAAAGGATCATTTAGAGGGGTTGGTCACTTTTACCAAAAAGTCCACTTTTTCGGAAAAAAGGTCACTTTTTGCGAAGTACCGCAACCCCCCCCCAATAAATCCTGCGTACGGCCCTGCCTAAGGCCCAACTCAACAAAGGGCACACGCGCATCTATGGGCTACGGGAGTATCAGTGTAGTAAACATGGTGTCGAGGGGGGGTGATTCGTTTGACTGCTGTCACTAGATTGTTTGATCAGTAGGGTCAAACAAACCAACTAAATCGGAAAAATAATGTGGAATTGAAAACAATATAGCGTTCGCGGAACGATGTGTCGTCTGCCGTCGCGGGTTGCGAATGGGGGTTAACTTCATCGGGGCAGACATCTGCGACGTCTGCCTTGCGAAATGTTTTTCACGCAAACCGGTAATGTTTCATTATGGCACGCTCAGTATCAAATCATGGCGAGTTTCATGAGCTGTATATCGAGTTTACCCCCTATATGTCGAGTTTACAGCGCTGCCTATCCAGTTTGAACTCTATGTGCCGAGTTCATAAATCATGTCATATGAATATAATTAAAAAAAAAAAAAAAAAAAAAAAAAAAAAAAAAAGGGACATGATTTTTTTTTCAACATGTGCAAATGGACATGATTTTTCTCAAACATGACAAACTCGAAATGATTTTTTTTCTCAACATGAGCAAACTCGACATGATTATTTTTTTTACACATACACCAAAAAATCATGTCGAGGTTTGGGTTTCCTAATGCTTGAGAGAAAAAATCATGTGAGATTGAAAATGGACATGATTTATGTCAAATTCACCATTATAGAGAGCAAAACTCGATGTATAGAGGGATAACTGGACATATCAGCGCTGTAAACTCGAATTAACGTGCACACTCGACCATTAGGCGAGGAACTCGATACACAGCGCGGGAAACTCGACATGCGCGGGAAAAACTCGCCATGATTTATACGTGGAGCGTAAACGATGATTATGTCAAACTCACCATATAGAGAGCACAACTCGATGTTTAGAGGGCAACTGGACAGATAGCGCTATAAACTCCGACATAAACGCTGCACACTCGACATATGGGGGGGAAAACTCGATACACAGAGCGTGGAACTCGACATGCGCGGGAAATTTCGCCATGATTTGATACGTTGGGCGTCAATATTTCATGCATCTGGCGCGGCAAAGCAGTTTGAAAGGCTAGCGTCGGCAGATCGTCTGCCCATGAGGTATGAACCCATCTTAATGGGACCAAAGGTCACATGCGGTTAATAACATGCGGAAAAAACATTTTTACACCCAATTTGCACTCGCCAGTCAGTGGTAGAAAGCACCATTGTATCCAGTGTCATGAAAATCGATTGACATATGTGGATACACAAGCATTTTATTAATTTTGGCTTTTTTGGACCAATGGTCACATGAGGTCACCAATGTCACTTTGCGCGGTCCAACATGGGACACTACCCTAGGATTTCTGTATCCAAGTGTCATGTAAATTGGAGTGCGATTTGTGGATGAACAAGGTATTTTATAATTCTGACCCTAATGACCTCTAGATGACCTCTGACCCCAACTGTGAGAGAGTAATTGCGGGCCATAACTAATGACCAGTACATTGCGAGGGCATGAAAATCGTGTGATATATTGGAAACGGAGGCAATTATGTTTAGGTTAACATTTTGACCAAGGAACACAGATACATACACAAGCACAGACACACACAACCAGACACACTCTAGCCAAGCAATCCCTATGTGTCCTCGTACACAAAACAGGTTCTAAAATGAGTTTTTTTTAACGGCCTTCATTTGAAGCTCAAAACTTACAACATTACTGTTGAAACTTTCAACACGTAATAACGATAATTTTTAACTTTATGAAGATCTTAATTACCGTACATTGAATAGGAGTAAAGCTGTGTAGCACACGTTACAAAATCACCAAGTTGAATTTTTTATACGATTTCTACTCTCATAAACTCTCATAATAAGAAAACATGCAAGTTTCAACGCTATTATGACGTACGGTTATCATGTTTTCAGATTTACACATTTTGGTGGTCACTTTTGTACAACTTATATTCTTTTGTTACTCTGTTCAGATGAAATTAAAGGCTGACTCGGAGATTTCCCGATGAGGGCGCCCTCAATTTTCAAACAAATTGTGTTTTTTTCATATACAAAATACTTGTCCATATACTAATCACTGTGTGAAATAGCTAACCTCAAATCGAAGTCCTTCATATAGAAAATTACAACTTTCTTATAAATTTCCGGATCCGGATTTTGGTTATACACAGTATATCCTTTGGCACTGTATACTACACATAAAATTAATGCTTAATGAATGGAAACGAAAATCTGATTCATCTCAAATTTGGGAATAGGGCATTTCAGCTACTCGATCTTTAGGTCTAGTTGACTATAACAATAAATCATTTCATATTCTCCTGTTGAAACTTTAAAATTATCAGATTTCAGGAGATTGGTATAACATTACATATGAAAAATGCGTTACCATATTTACCTAATATTGATACTAGCGTGGAAAAAACTTGAATCATATGTAATATTAAATATATTTTCGCACTATATGGCAATTTACCTAATTAAAATTACCTTAAATAGCAATCATAGATAATAATCACACATACATGAAAGATGAAATGAGTAACCTTTAAATTGGTGAGTCTGTTTTGAAATTACTGAATACATGTCGAGGCAATATCTAGCAAATTTCATGTAATCAACCAAGAACAAATTGCAAACGAATTTATTTTACTAAAGTACATGTCAATGAGGGCACATGTAGTGCAGTCGATCAGCGCTCGCCTCATAAGCATAAGGTTGTGGGTTCGAGCCCCGCTGTAGCCAATGTGTTGTGCACTTGAGCAAGGCACTTTACCTCGCTTGCCTCCCTCTACATGCTCTACCAAGGAGTATAAATGGGTACCAGCATAATGCTGGGAGTGCAAAACAGACTCGCTGTGCGGGAGGAGTGGCGAACCCCCCACAGCAACATTATATGAGGGAGTCTGGCCCAAACTTCAATGACAGTGAGATGGGCACTCCGCCTGTGAGCGCACCATTTGCATTTTTTACATGTCTATGAGCACGAACAAACTTCTTCGTAACAATTACAAATGAAGTGCGCCCCACTCTCATTACTGAATGGTGACGTCATATTAGTGATACAACTTGAGGAGATTTCGGAAATTCTGCAATGTGTGTTCATGGCGTTCGAGAGACTTCTTAGACCTTAGGTGGTCAAACTTATATGCGCATTAATAATAATGGGAAAATCCGGGATGGTCTCGGCTATTGGAAGCTGAAAACAGAATTCAAATCAGACTTTCCGTTGGAGAATGTTGGTGTTGTTTTTGTGTTAGTAAAGTTGCGCAATGAGTCCATCCCAAAAATTGGGGGGGGGGGGTGAAATAATCGTATATTACGCGCGATATAATGTGACTAGTGAGATGTACTATTTGTGTCGGTGTCACTTGGTCAATTCTAAACACACTGTCTCATCTATGCAGGGTGACCTGAACGTTTACTACGCTGACATTGCAAATATGCACGGCTATTTTCCTGCAGAGGAACCAAGTTTAAATTGGGAAATGCAATGGGAGTATTGATTGCTGTCATAATTATATGCGCGGAACTGTGTTTTGACTAAGAAGGGTAAGTTGCGGCGCGGTCAAGCATGTTTTGCATGACACGTACAATGTACACACACAGATTTACTGCATTCGGTTGTGTGTATACTGCAACGCGGTTCATTTAAACTTAGGTCAGTCAGCCGTGGCTTGATCAGGCGCTATAAATAGCCGAGTTATTTGCATAAATAGGAATGTACTACACAGGTGCGAAGTGCCGTCGGTGACTAGAATCGATTTACGCATACATTAAACTTTTATACAGCTTCAATAGAGTAGGTTTGCTTGTGATGAAACCCTAAAATAACATCCAGACAAAATTTTTACAGGGAAGACGATTAAGTAATAGGGCAAGGGGTAATTTTTAGATCAAGTAAAATTGTGTTAAAACGCACACCAACGTATTTATCAATAAAGGAGACCTACACAAGTGGTGCTGTTTTGGCTGCTGCTTCGCCGCATCTGATCTGATATTTATTTAATACAAGATGCCGAGTAACAACAGATTGCATTTCAAAGCAATACTGAAATTGCTAAAGCTATCAGAAAGATAATTTGTACATGTACACATGGATATCAGATAACTGGGTGGCTCAACCCTGACCTAACCCCTGAGGTCTTCTCATAAGGATAACACAATCATAATACATTTGTTAACACCAGTGGGTATCACGTTCCCCGAGGGCTTCTCTTAAGGAGAAAATACTAGCAGGTTCACTGCGTATTTTTCACCCACACCAACATACCCCGAGGTTATGTCTAAGGTAAATTATAGAAAAATAATCATAATTTAGATAAACGAGGTGGAACCTGTCTACCCAGAGGTCCTACTCTTAACGCCATATATTACTGAAATCAATATTAGTTATCAAGGAAAGCACGTTTTTAATTGGCGAATTTTGCATAATGACTGAGCTTTAGCAACATTGAAGTGAGGGACTTATATCAAATAGCTCAAATCTTCTGGCATCTATGCATAAGCAGCACGTTTAATTACAAGTCATCCTTAGCAGGTGGAAAAACCTTATCCAGACTCCCAAGGACGACTGAAGAGCCATTGAAGAGCCATTAATTGTCTTTAGCCAATACTTGCACTACTTACAAACAAAAGGTTTTAAACTGATGTTTTAAACGGCGAGTTGTTTAAACTCTACATTGGTTATGAAGGGTGTAATTTCGTAACTCAGCCTTATTACAATAAATGCTAATACAAAATATGACTTAAAATTGGAGGTTAAGGGGCAAGTGGCAAACTTTACCCTTATTGCTGAAAGGCACATATGATTTACTTAAATACCTCTATTACAAAGGGTATCTGATTATAATGAAACACAAATTTTAGAAGTTTTTTAAAGTTAAAGTGCATGATTTTGAGGCCAAAACTGTAATACCACCAAGAAGTTAGAACAAAAAGAGAAACAAAGTGGGCGGGAAAAATATGGGTGGGTTACAGATCTGAAAATATGACCGATCAGATGCCGAAGGCGAAGAAGCATGACACAGACACAAGGACTCAAACCCCCCCCCCACAGCACACCAACAATGACGACTGAGCGGCCAACGAACAAACCCACATGATTGCCGAAGATGAAACACAAGACGCCAGAGAAACAAGTGTTGGCCAGATACAACGTTACGGCTCCTTGATAATACTGTTTAATTTGACGAGCTCTTTGGGGATCTCGCAATATAAAACGTGCGGGTCTTGTTATAAGGGGGGGAATTTGAAAAAATTATAGCTCTATTAAGGTCCAATGTCATCACGGTAAAAATGACAGAATGCTCAGATTTTGTTGAATAAGTAGTTTCAAACCAATTTCAACCCAAATTTAGCCAAAAAAAACAAAAAATTAAAGGCTGACTCAGAGATTCCCGATGAAAGCGCCCTAATTTTCAAACAAACTAATATCTAACGCGCAGAATCAAATGTACTTTGGAAGGAATTCGCAAATTTGTATTACAGTACAGTATAAACAGTACCGGCGGTCCGTGAAGTTACGTATATCCTGTTTCTAAAATTGAAAGCGTAAAGTGAAACCAGCGTTGAAAATTATTCACGACTGAAATAATACCGAAATGCGTCTTGTGGGAAAAAGGGAATGCGATGGCTCTTGCTCACTTTTCCGTGTGGCGAGCACCGAAGTACAACGGACAAAAACGTTCAAATTTCTCGCTGGTATATAGGTTCAGACCCAATTACGATTACATATTGAAAAACAAACCCATAGTAAACGACCTCTGATGCAAAAACTCTCCATAGCGCCCATTCCGTCGTCCAGGAGATATTTGAGATTTAGTTTTCATTGCAGCATCGACTATGACGGAATGATTACGTTAATCTCTCTCGCAGTACTTTACTTTAGATAATATCTTTTTGCCGTCGTGACAAAGATACATACTTCAGGACCGCCGTATTGTAACGGACAGAAAATACATCACATGGTCATGGGGCCGTTGTGTTAGCATCAAAATGCACATTCCAAATCATCTAAAATTTTAGAAATAAACTTTTTCGAGGGTATCCAATGAACCATAAACAAATATGTAGGTGTAGGTACCTTTGAGCAAGTGGGAATTAGCTGCGGCAAAACCTATATGACCAAAATGTTGTATTTGACAAGATACAGATCAAAATGCTATTTAAATCGAAACCAGTTAACAAGCTGCTTACCAATGATGGTAGGGAAAAGACAAGGAAGTGCCCGATAAGTCTTGTGTGGTGTCACGAAGTAGCAATGGACAATGATCGGCCACAAAACGGAAACGAAAAAGGGAAAAACGGGCATGGTACAAAAGATAAGGCAGGGGGTAGGACATGCCAACCTAACAGCAACAGCAAATTCAAAACGGCACCAACTTCCGGATGCTAGTCTGTTTCAAAGACTTAACGGTAGGAGGGCGCTCTTACGCATATCGAACGGTTACACACAGACTTGACTAAAGACTAGGCCTGGTCACGAATGTTTAAATCTAAATTACCGTTATTGTAAATTACACTATTTTGCAGCGGGGTTAATCCACTAACCCCGACGGATTTTGAAGTCAATAATTTTTTCTTAATTTATCATGATATTACTAAGATCTTTTGAACAAAGGTTTAAGAGATGATTTTTTAATGTCACTGGGACCGAGACTGCCATAGTAAATGCACGTAGCAGTTCCCCAAATTACCGTTTGGAAATCCCCAGTGCCTAAATCGAGCAGATCGTGTCCTACCCCCCCCCCCCGATAAGGTGTGGAAACCGCAAGAGGGCGCAAAAGGGAGATGATGCGAACGTACGCGGAGATAAACAAAAAGGAGGGCGGTTTGTTGACTATTTTTAAAGGGATAAGCAGCGATAATGCAAGAGGATACAAAAAATTGGAAAATTTATTATATTATTATATACTTTAATGTAGGAAAAACTTATCCAAATTGTTGTTGTTGTGATTTTACTTTTTTTTTCTTGGAATACAAACTATACGGGTTGCCGTCTAAAGTAATAAATTCCCATGTTCGAAATTTTTGATCTAGGGTAAAGGATTAAAGGTGCAACGAGAGATTTCACATTAACAGGTGTCCCCAAAAATGTGAAAAATCATTTTTGCACTAATGTAAAGCTTTCTATCAGAATTGTCCCCATGTGAAAGAATTAAGCTGAAAAATATTTCTTTGGCACAAATATTGTGCAATTTCTAATTTCGTATAAGAGCAAATACAAAATTCACCCTATGTTTATATTGAAATTAAGGAAATGAAAATTGCCTTTTGTTTTCACTTTCAAGGCATTTCTGTAACCAAAGACAAGGTAAGAAATCTATTGGGGGTCTTATCTATATGAAATCACCACATATGGCACAATATATGGGTGCCCCAAAATCTCTCGTTGCACCTTTAAAAGTTGGGAATTACGGTGTGAAAGTAATCATAGTCCGGCAGGTATCATAGTCCGGGCTCCACAGACGACAACGGAATAAAGTGTGAAACTAATGTTGCGTGACAAGTCGATTGCCCTATTGTTCACCATTGTTCCCGGACTGTGAGCCCGGAGGACCATATCTCCTACCACACCGGTTATAATTTGGTAGGTCGACCATGAAGTTATGGTTTAGAATGAGGAGTAAGAGCAAAGGATAAAGCTTAAAATTATTTACGGTTTAGGTAAAAGATTTTCCGTAACATCAATTCTCAATTATTCCCATATCATGACCAGAGGCCAGCGCAGGCCTTTTATATGGTCTGCCTTGACTATAGCTTTATTGGATGGCTTTTCTACTGCAAAAAGTAATATCATTGCTGATATGCGTAACCGTGGAAGAAAGAGATAAGGAAGCACATCGACCCACTTGGCTTTTGAACGATCTATCTGCCGCCCCACAATTGCAATTGTTATTCATATCCTCACAAGTTGCCCTTCCGAGGATAATCCTAATCCGATTTTTTCGCTCCAGAAAATTCGCAGTTCATGGTTGTTTCTTCATTGCGTAAAGATTCCGGGTCATCGGGAGTCAGCGAATCAGCACGCGATAAATGCTGCGAAGAAAATACTTAAACATATGGCGGCTTACATGGAAACCGGTCAACACGCCCGGGGGTTCTTGGATTTTGGTCGGGAACCCATTCTCGTTCCAAAAAAAAAAAGGAACTAGCTGCAAATGCGAGACTACCGCTCGGGGTACAAATTCAGTCTGGTACAAATTCAGACTGGTTCAATGATACAAGTTGGAAAAATTAACCTAAATATATCAGCAAAATTACCCTCAGTGTGTATTTTTTCTTGCAGTAGCACAAGTGTCATTTTTCTTGTATACTGGCTATTTTAAATGTGTATCTGTTTCCATTTATTGAGAACAGGTCCCACAAGGGGTATAATCTCACTGCAAATTATCTTCAATCTTCAATCAATCTTTATTTGTTCATCATAGAATACAGCAAAAACAATAATGATAAATAATTATGTCAATAATGATATAACAGTAAAAAAATGAATTGGAAAATATATTTAAAATAGCACAGTAAGGATGTCATAATACTACTGTACCGTTAGGTGTATATTTTCACTGAAAACTAGTATAATTTTAACAAAACTGGTGCCATTAGGGGTCGGGTATATTTTAACTGATAATTGGTCCCGTTAGGGGTCACTTTCAGAACCCCTGGATTCTGGAACGAGCATGGGTGCCCAACGAAAATCCAAGACGCGGGCTCCACCGGCTCAAGGCGTTCAAATTTAGTCAAACTTTTATCCTTGATTTCTCACACTGGGCAGTCTTGGGCACTGAAGCTGAACGCATAACGATGTACAAACACTGCGTATTTAATGAAAACAGCAACAAATATATACACACCGGAGACAGCCGGGACATGTTGTAATATGCAATATACTTTTACGTGTTTATATAGTTTTGAAACAAATTTCCAGTAATGATTCGCCGATCATCGATTGCGGCGGAGGGATTACGATCAAAGGGTTCGTGTTGAGTCCCTTCCATTGTGCTTCTTCCATGTTGTTTGTCAACAACGGCGGGTTGACGTATCGAATTAACAAAGACCCAAGACCCCCACAGACCCAAGACCCCTACGCTCAAATATAAACAAAGACCCTCAACCTATAAAACAAAGACCCACCTAACTATACAAACAAAAGGAAACCCCCTCAACTATAACACAACGACCCCCTCAACTATTCAACTATAAAACAAAGACCCCTTTAACTATAAAACAAAGACCCCCCCTCACTATAAAACAAGGACCCTCCTCAAACTATGACAAACAAAGACCCCCTCAACTATAAAACCAAAGACCCCCTCCAATATAAAACAAAGACCCCTCAACTATAAAACAAGACCCCCTCAACTTTAAAACCAAAAGACCCCCTCAACTATAAACAATAGGATTACAAGACCCATAAATATAAAAACAAAGCACCCCCTCAAAATATTGAAACCAAGACCCCTTCAACTATAAAAACTAAGACCCTCAACTATAAAACAAAGACCCCCTCAACTATAAAAATCAAGACCGCCGATAGTGTTGAAGTGCTATATTTGTGAAAACAGCTGCTGTTGTAGAAGGCAATCACAAGTCTGCTGACAACAAATATAAGCACATTACTCATCTGTAGACTTCAAGCTTCAGCAATCTCAATTGGGTGGGAATTGGGTGCAAATTCTTTTCAAGTGCCTTCTTATTTCCGGCTGGGGCGGCCAACAATCCTTCCGCTGTATGCACGCAATCCCTCACACAACGAAATCGTACGGACTGTTATTGTTATGGATCAACTCTAACAAAGATTTTTAAGAGAGGCCTAGATGAGACGCCTCAAAGCGACCGCGATAACGAGTCCAAAATGTTTTGGACACCGTCAACTGTTCGGGAGAGGAGACATTTGTATCCACACAATCAATAACATCTCAAAAGGCCAAAATACTGGATAGGTTTTACGGTACGTCTGAGCCTATTTACATGCACGCAGGCGCTATAAGGTTTATAGCAAGACACGAGCTCAACGTGTTTTTTGTATGTTCCAGGACTTGTTAGTATGAGGACTTTTCTGAGTTACGAGTATGATACGAGTACTTGACCCCGAGTGTAAGTATTTGGTCCTGAGTAAGAGTACGAGTATGAGTACAAGTACACAAATTTTAAATCCGGAGTACGAGTCCATGGAGCTACGAGAGTACTTGGCCGAGTACGAGTATGCAGTACTTTGCCTGAGTACGAGTATGAGTAAGAGTACCTTGTGCCTGAGTACGAGTATGAGTACGAGAACTTTCCATGCGCAGCACCCGAGTATGAGTATGAGTACTTTGCAAAAATTGAGCCTTCATAATCTTGTGATGATGAAGATGACAAGATGAAGATTGACGATGGCAAATATAATGGTGGATGATACTCCGCACCAAGACTTGAGAATGGATGTATACTGAACCTGGTAATGCTAGAATTTTTTTTGATTTTCTTAGACAAAAAAACAAGTTCATTATTGTTTACATGGAATATGCTGGTTTGGGCAGTTGGCCCACCAAAGGATCATGGAGAAAATAAACCGTCAAAGGCACTGTCACCTTACTCACTAAAGCATGCGTACTGTGTAAAAATGTAGTACCCATACACGGGTATTTAAAAAGTGACCTGTACAAATCGTCTTGTATCTTAAATCAAGATCATACATGCGGTGGGTCACATGCTGGACCCATACTCAGAGTCACATACCATACCTATATCATATCATCATGGAATGGGCTTGTATCCATCTGTAGCTATGGTCTCTACCCTATACCCACCACATTATCTGCATGGGCATCATTAAACACCAGTTATAAGATCCCACCCCCCCTTGAATGCAAAATGGTTGAAATCTTTGATCCATAACAATGAATATTAGGTAGTAATCTACATGCTATGGTAGGCACCATGAATGTAAATTTGTATACAGTTCTAAGGTTCGCATTCAGATTTGGAAAAAATTGTGTGTTCAAATTGTGATGACTCATTCAATATTCAATTTTTTTTATATTATTCCGGCAATGCATCAAAGATGACAGAAATATACACACAAAAAAGGAGCAGATACAATGGTGAAATAGTGGCCTAGGCCCAGGAAAATACTTCCCAGGAATTTTTCTTTTCAAATTTGAAAAAGTATCCCCACAAATAGCCACAAGTATTTCTGACACACATCTCTTTTTAAAGCTTCATGTCTTTTGATAGGGAATATGTTGGTTTTAAAAACCTAAAATCAGGTGTTGTTCGATTTCTGTAAAAAAACACGTTCCTTTAAGCTTGGACCTATGAACCATCTCCACAGTAGTATAGGTTTAAGTTACACCTACCATGGCAAAAGGAGGACAAAAACTGGATTGGAATAAAATGGGGTTTGCCAGCCGAGCTGCTTCATAAAAAAAAAAAATTGTATGGAACACACGCACGCATTGGTAGGATACTTGTAGATATCACCATTGAAAAATTTTGTCATTATTTTCAAATTTGACTTGCTCTATCAAACAAAAACAAATTTTAAAGATGAGATTTATCTGAAACATAATACATTTTTACAAAACAAATTTGGATGAAAATCACCAATTTTGTTACGCAATTGTATGATTTCTTGTTTCCTTTCGTAGCAATAAATGCATGCCCTCACTATTTGTTGTAGGTGCAGTACTTTTACTGAGCGAGTATGAGTATGGTATGAGTACCGACTTGACCCTGAGTACGGTACGAGGTATGAGTATTTTGCATCCTGACCGCACACGAGGAGAGTACGAGTACAGCAAAATTTTTAAATCCCGAGTACGAGTATGAACGGCACACGAGTACTTACTGCCCGAGTACACGCGTATGAGTACGAGTCACCCCAAGCCCGAGTACGCGTTATGAGTACGAGTACACAAAAGGTGTACTCGTACTCGAGTACGAGTACGAGATTGTACCTAGAGTACTACAAGTCTGGTATGTTCTATACTTTTATGATTTGGACGCGACGAAAAATGTCGTTATTCAACATTTTGCTGCCACTCTAGCTTACACACACACTGCCCTATTGACAAACACGCGTACCCGTTAGTGCTTCAATATTCAAATGGCATTACCGATTTAGCTCATTACTATGTTCTAAGAATCTCCACACCCATACAGTGTACCGTAATTAACAAAGAAATAAAATGGTGTTTGTTATTTTGTTATTCTTCATTATTAGCACACCAGGTTGGGAAAATTTTACCTCAATAATTAAGGTCATGTGATCCCATAACAATCCTATTCTTAACACATAAAACCCCTGACTTTAACGCTCATTTTAGCCCACAAAGCGTTAGTACTTAAAGAATTTTAGCATGATTATGAAATATCTTGTGGTTCTTAAACTTTTAGAACAGATTTTATCCCTAAGTACTGATATGAGTTTAGTACAGTACAGTATAGGAACATTGCTATGCATCATGGGATTGATTCAAAACACTGTCTGATTTCCACGTATCTGTCATCCTCTGACGTCATAGATCCCTGGACTCGTCACCAATCTCTTGGACTCTTCCGTTTTCGCTCTATGTGACCTTTGATTGGCTGCAACCAATTATGTTGTTTCAAGCAACTTTTGCCACAAACCAACTATTATTCGGACCAAAGTGTTCCCAAATATTGTAAATTTACAACCAGTCATATTCAGATTCTTTTCCCTTCCACATACAGGTAATTTCAAAGCCAAAAAAGTTGTAATAGTGCTATTTGTTAAAAGAATCCCGAAATCACAATAAATTTGGATTGAAAGGGTCCGAATTCTTCCAACCACAAATGTAAATACACCAAATTGGGCGTAAATTCCATAGTTGTCATTTAAAGAACGGGCAGTCGCGACGCCAAAATAGATGATCTAAAAGCGACCTTTACCTACAAACAGTGGGGAGCGTGGCCGATAGCGGTTAGGGTGCATGTGGCGCTGAATCTATCAAACAAAGATCCCGGTTCGAATTCCGGTGGGGTTCACTTGGCTGGGATTTATTCGTGTCTTCAATTCTGATTTAATCTGCATACGAGCTATTGATTAAACACATAATACCGCTCTCCTCCATGGTTCACTTGGAATTGGCAATGAAATCCTGACAGCATCCCGTCCTTCGGAGGGGAACGTTAATAGCCGTCGCCGTCCCGTGTACAGAGAGTCCACAACACGTACATGGTACATCGCAGTCCGTGGTCGAATAAGAGTAGGGTGTAACCTCTGACTTTTCCAATCCGCCCCCAGTCTAATAACAAAGGGGCCATTCGTTGACACCGCGGCTCGGATCAGATAACTCAGTTGATTAAATCCTGACACCACCACAAGCCATTACATTTGGTCCAAACTGCAATTTTGAACTTGGCAATTCTCTTCAAATTCTTCAAAACAAACTTGCCCGTGTGCTACTTTCCGCTGCTGACTTCGTACACCTTTTTGTGATATGATGAGCAACCCTTGGCTGGATAAATAAGTGACAGACGGAGCA
Organism: Ophioderma brevispina; assembly: GCA_023653785.1. Taxonomy (NCBI): domain Eukaryota; kingdom Metazoa; phylum Echinodermata; class Ophiuroidea; order Amphilepidida; family Ophiodermatidae; genus Ophioderma; species Ophioderma brevispina. The sequence continues at coordinate 6,906 of JAMKCH010077383.1, read as the reverse complement.
AACAATTCTTGAAATGTCTTCAAAATTGTTTGATGTTTTTAACTACTTATCATCACCATTTACTTTTACGTCTAATATTCACACCCAAAATACTCGTAACCAATCATGTACTCCACCTCGCAACCTACGTGGAGTATCAATGACCTGCAAACGACATTCCAATACAGATGTGCTTCACTTTGGAATGAATCTTTCACCCCAGGTCCGCAGAATTTTTCAGATATGAATGTTAACACTTTTTCAATCTAATATTGTGTTTTGAATCTTGTTTTTTAATCTTGCTGTTTGATTTCTGCATTCCAATGATAATTGCTGTACTTCTTTTTCCTTGTTTATGTATTTAAGGCAACCTTGATTGAAATCTTATTTTATTCGCTCAATTAATCTGTTTCCAACATTATCACATAAATTCATTGTTGTACATACATGTATACATGTTTAGTATTTTTCACTTGATGATATATGTATATCAGGGTCCCATGGAGACCGTTTGTATAACTGATTTGAGTTTCCCTGAATAAATAAAGTTTTGCTACTCCTTACTACTACTACTACTACTACTATGACATGTGGACACGCTCAAGAAGAAGAAAACAATAGCGGTGGTAACGAATCCGGAAGGCCTCTCGTTTCGCCAGCGTAAAATGAGGGAGAATTAATTAGGAAATTATAAGAAAAAAATAGCTCTAAAACAAAAAAAATACTAACAAGTCCCTTAACGCAGCAAGGGCCAATCATGAGGAGATACGGTGCACTACATCCAATAATTCCGGCTGGTTAATAACCTCAGGGCGATCCATATTACATCAAATTTTTTGTAAATAATGTTTTGATGATGTGCTTGGACGTACGTGAAAAACAAAAAAAATATCATTTCGAGGGTTGAGAAACAAAAGGAAATGGCTATTTACAATAATTAAAAAGAATATTAAAGAATTCTTTAATTCTTTCTGCTGTAATACTGCTTTTGAGAAATTGATGTTTAATATTTTATACAAAACAACTCTTTCATTCTCAAATTTAAAACATCCTCCATAAAGCTCATTATGGTACTGTAAGCAACTCTAAATCAAAGAACACTTTTAATTAGACCAGCCAGAATTAAAGAAATTCTTTATATTTCTTTCGTGCTGAGTTCCGTCCTCTGTTGTCCACCCTCGTTTTGAAGATTGGAAAACATGACCCTGCACCTACGCTTTAGCAAAGAATTGAACTCATAGTTAAACTGACAGTAAACAAAATAATATTTAGTCGAACAATTAAAAAATTAGAGCTACCTGTAAAAACGCTTAGAATTAAACACTTTTCTAAACACTATTTGCCCACTTTTCTAAACCTTTTTGAAATATCTTTTTAATATCTAAATATCTTATATCTAAACATGTTTAAAATCTAAACATGTTTAGGGATTTGACATTAGGTGTTTATACATTTGATGCCAAGTGTTTAGGTATTAAACATGTCAAATCTCTAAACACTAATTTGCACCACGTTTCTAAACACTGTCTTTTGCAGTGCAGATTTACAAATTTAGCTGTATGTTATGACTTGTATGTCATTCATTATTAAGCATTATCATGATTATAGAACGATGGCTATGATGTGTGCTATGCAAAATATTTTTAATATTGTACGGCATAAAATCCTTTATAAAAACCTTTTGTAAAACAGAAAGTTCTTTCTTTTGAAGGTGCATTAATAAAATAAATTACTCTGTATAAATATTGCAATACTGTTTATTACATACCTCTCGCACGATTTGAGCCTAGCAATGGACCAATCCTATGATTGGTCACGAAAACCCCCAAAGAGGTCGCCATTGTATTGGTTCAACACGTGAAAGCGAAAAATTCTGAACTTTTTATATGTTGTAAAGGACTATTTTCTTATTCAAAAACCGTTGGAGCTAAAGAATCAACTCCACTGTAAGGGTTATTTCTAAATTTTATATAGGAACGAGGACGAGGTCATATATGGGGCCTAAGGGAACAAATTGAATTGTTGTTTGCAGTTTGCTGTAGTCTAATTTGATAAAATTAGGTGAGTTGCTTTATTGAATGAGGCTTAGCCACCATCGTCTGATTTGGACCAAGAAGCCTCATTCAATACAGAAACTCACCCAAATGAATTAAAATATATTACAACAATACAGACTTCATACCTAAAGTAATTTGGGTGATACCATGGCTTATTTAGGACCTCTTCCTAGTCCGTTATTCAATATCAAGTTAGAGTAGAGTTGATTCTTCGGCTGCAACGGTTTTGGAATAAGAAAATATTTCTTGATGATATAAAAAAAAAATCAGGATTTCCTCAAGTTTTCAGGTTTAGGTGTTAAACCAATGACGACGTCTAAATTTGGGATTTCTTGACCGCCAACGCATGATGTGCACTAATTGATAGGTCAGAGGTCAAATCGACACTGGAGAATTATTGTATTAATTTGAAAAATAATTTATGTGTACTTTACATAAAAAACAATTTTGATCATTTTTAATGGTGCAATGAAAGCATAGGCAATTTTCATTAAAATATGGATGGTGTTCCATTCATTGATCTTTGACCACATGACAAAAATGCTTACCATTACACTCATAAACAAACATTCAATATTTGTATATCATCAAATGACAGCCATTACAACGATTAAATAAGGAAATTACCCTCAAACATTGAGTAAAATCTTTGTCAAAGAGGGGTGAAGTTTATGCAATGTACATAATTCCCATATTTTCCTCCTTATTTTTTAATTGAATATATACATTAAAAACATTTGCTTTCAGAGAGTAATTTTTATCAACAGGTAGACTAATATTTTGTTTCCCAATTGGCATAAAAAATAATATCAAATGATTCATTTTGAAACATTAAATTGACGTTTCAAAATTGTAAGGTAAGGGCACATCCTTTTCTCTAGTCCAATGTTTAGAGTCAACCTTCGATCCTAATACTGCAGGTTCAACCTTATAGTGTGCCATCACAGAGTCGTATCCTGGTGGCAAATCGCCTGAAACATCGAAGGCTGGATTGGATGTACCGTTTGTAGTTGGCTTCTGCCACGTGGGCGTCCAATTTGGTTTCGGCGGCTGCCAGTTTTTCTTTTTTAAGGTTACGGGTTTCTTCTCTGGTATAAGTGGGTAATTGGCTTCCTCTCGATGCTTGTTTAAAGCAGGTCCCCATACGTCTGCTGGCCTTATGGAATAAAGTAGACGCTATGGAGGAAAGAAACAAATGTGAGAATCTGTAACGGCAAATCCGTTGAAAATTGATTTCAAAAGGGCGTTGGACCAAAAAGGGAGTCAGTTAGAAACAGAGCAAGCAGGATGTTAAGATTTATTTATACGATTTTGTTCATGCTGACATCTGACTTCAAATATGGACTGAAATACATTATAGAGGAGGAGCACGGACCCAGGTCAAACATCATCGATTACCCCTCACTACAGAAAAGGTTTGACACCTTTGGTAGTTAGTATGGACCCTCTATATCAACGCTAGGTAGTTAGTACTCTCAAATTGTGGTATCACTTTTTCATTAGGGGCCGATTTAAGGTTACACAGTGGTCAAACTTTTAAAATGCTCCAATCATGTTGAAATGTATGCCATATTGTCCATCTAGTCACAAGGATTCCAAAAATGTATAGTTTGTACCATCTATGACCATTGGTTTGGGAGTTATGAGCAAAAAGTTGCTAAAATGGTTAAAAGGTCAATTTCTAGTCATTTAGTAATTTTTACCCTATAACTCCAAAACCAAGGCAGAGTGCCTTGTTCCTATCTGTCAGACTTTTTCTCTCATTTGTAAGAATTTGATAGGTAATTGATTCAATTTAGTCTTTGTCAAAGACGCCTCAAACTTTTGCACACCAACGCCGACATGATCGCCGAAGGCGCGTGTCGATGGCGAAGCCCGAAGCCGAACAGAGCGGTTCGATTTTGCAGTACCTAAATAAATTCACTATAACACATTGTGTGCAGGGAATCGGGGCTGTAGCAAACTAAAAAAAAATAAGCGAACCCTTGATGAAAGGCTAGGCTTTAATTGAACCCACTAGTTTAAATACTTATAAAACTATTTTCTTTTAAATAGTCGCAACACTCAACATAAAACATCCACTTCTACAAAAACAAACACACAGGCCCACAGACACACACGCGCCCGCGAGCACGAAGGCACACGCACAAACAGACACATTTTTATTTTGTCCCCGATTATAATTACCTCCTTCCACGTTTCACCTGAAGCTTTCCAGTACAAAAAGTAAATCATGTAGCCAGGAATTGGTAACATAGCCGCAAGCACCATACCCCATCCCAAGAACTCTGCCCATGGTGGGATAACGTAATCCTCGTATTCAAGAGGCGAGTAGCCGACACAGAAGAAAATGAAGACGAAGAAAATGATTACCGGACACAGGGCCATCCAGCAAATTTTCCAGTATATGTTCATTCTGAATTTGAGCATTACAGCCATATCGGTAATGTACCTGTTTACACCTGAAATAGGAAAAATACAAAATGTGAGTTTCCTTGCAGTCTTCTGTTTTTCTCTAGCATATACTTCGTGCTTTAAAGATTACATTAGCTTTATTAAGTTCTTCTTTTTTACGCTTTAGGCGAAAGCGAATACTTTGGTTTAATTAAATTGCGTTAAAGCGGCACTGGCACATTTTCACAAAATATGAAATTTCTTCAATTTGCTCTCAAATGATAGTCTAGGCCATTGGAAGAACAGAGATATATTTTACACATAAAAAAATAACATACTCCAAAACAGATAGGGACATTGATATGAGGATAAAGACATCCAGGTAATTTGTAGGCCAACTTTTAAGTTCTCCATAACTTTAATCAACAAATGTGTATATTACATGAATATTGTTGACTCGTACTCACTGATATTAAAACCACAAAGGTTATAGACCTATCAAACAGTGTGCATAGCGTGGCACGAACACACTTTTACCGGACACTCAACAATACTTATAAAGGAGTCTAGGTTTGCCGCCGGGCACCGCTACTCCATTGCCATACACACGCAAAAGAATCCTCAAACCACCAACAAAACGAGGCACGTCGTGCTAATTACGACGTCACACCACCCTGCACCATGCATAATGCATGTTGTGTGATCTATTCCAACCAATTGCTGCACGGGGTCGTGCATGTACAATCAGTGGAATCCGATGCGCCGTGACATGAGGTTGCGACAGTCCATTGAATGTAAAACACGATCGATCGAAACTAGCAAAACGGTATAATGGAACGATGTAATGGATGGGAAATGTTTTGAAGAAGTGTGATTTTGCATTGTGCATATCAGCAATGTCAGTAGCATTACAGACGATGTCAGAACTAAACCACTGACATTTTCGCTAATATGGACTTTGATCTATTGCAACACAAATTGTACTAAGTGTCTATGAAATTATTATGAGCAAAATGGGAATGAAATGTAATTGGATAATTTGACTCAGGTGCAAGCTTTGTGTGCTTTGGTATAGCGCTATACAAGTGACCCAACCAAGGTTAATTATATTAAGCAGTGGCGCGCTTTTCAATATGGTCTAATGATGTTGTAAAGAAGTTCGTTTGTGCGTGGGAAACATGTATAGGGCATGCGTGTTCTTGTGTTAAAGGAAATATGTCATGATTCTGAATATTTGGACAATTTGGTATGGATGGAAAGCTTAAGTAACGTAGATTACATATAAATCAAAATAAGTTGAAAATTGTCCACATTTGTTGAGTATTTTGCCCTTTTAATTTTCCGCCCAATAGCTTACTCGCAAACGATTCCGACAAATCGACTTCGCAGGCAAATGGTGACGTCAAAGTGATGACCATCATAATTTACGGGTCGTTGGACCATCATATCGCATTGTTGCCACTTAATACTAATTAAAACCCAACGAAATGAATAAAATATGTCATTCTGTAACTTATTTTTCTAATTTTATTATTACTTTCATTAATACCATCAATATTACAGGTCAGCAATAACAATTCGAGTCAACACGATGTTTTTTGGTCATCACTTTGACCGTCACGAGGAGAGTCAAAATTGGGCGCTTTTGATCGATAAAGCCGTGGCGAAAAATCGGCCCGTTTTCTTCGTATGTCCAAAAGCAAAATTAAATGCCTCTATTTTGTTAATTTTACATCAAATTGTATTATTTTTTCGGGAATTCGTGCTGTATGTAGCATATATTTTATTAATGTAAGTCAAACTGAGCGTTGACAAAAATCTTGACATATGTCCTTTAAAATTCGCATTTTCGTCGTCTGCTGAATTTAATTTGTTGCGAATAAACCTTCTCCCTTTAAATTGTTTACAGTTTTTAACTAACCACACAGATGTTGTTGCACAATTTCAAGTCATGTTCAATAAAAATTAAATAATCTATACTACCGGATACCTAGGATAGATTACTAACTCTCCGACATTGTCTATGAGAATAAGGAGAAACCTGCAGAATATTCGTCCATTAGCGACAAGAGATAACCTCCGCCCTGGAAAATTTAGGAGAGAGTAAAAACACTGAAAAGTAATGGTTTATTAGGCACTGTTAAAATTACTCAATTAAATGTCAACTAATTTGCTTAATTTATGCAATTTTTTACTAAAACACAATCCCAATTTCATATATAATCGTGGCGACAATATACATAATCGAGGACATAATGAACTCGGGCAATTGTCAAGACCGTTTTTCTTATAGAAAATCATAATTTTGTTTAAAAAAAATCCGATCAGGATAGGCATTTTGTTTTACACACTATGGGCTATGGTATGCTCTTATGCTATCAAATGTTTACTATAGCTATAATTCAAGATGACTTGAACATATGGAAATTTCAGTATATTTATTGTGGCGAACTTTTAACAGAATACAGTTTAATGA